>SJYT01055552.1:278143-295273 GCA_006410635.1 Cephalophus harveyi
AAAAAAAAAAAACATACTGTATGTTTAAATATATAAATGTTTATCCATGGATAATGTAAGAGGTACTTTAGAACAGGCTAAGTAGCCACCATAGAGACCTAGGAAAAGTTGAAGAAGTATTTGAGCAACTCAGTCTTTAAAGATACATAGATTTATTCAGGCAAATAAAGGGGAAAGCAGGTGTCTGACAGAGTGCCAATAAGCCAAGTGCACAAAAAAGGGAAAGCACTTCTTATATACAGGGTACTCTGAGAAATCTCATTTTTTCAGAATATATATATCTGGAGGGAAGAAAAAAAATATGATGCAAAAGAGACAGAGAGCTTAACCATGGAAAACATATATTTAGTTTGCTTGATTCTACAAAAGAATAGAGAATCATTGAGAATATTTAAATAAAGCATTGACTTAGTCAGATTTGTCTTTCCTAATTATCATTCTCACTTTTGAATGTGAAGTATATTACTTACAGGCAAAATTAAGTGATAAGAATAATAGCTACTATTTATGTATATTATTTTAATTAATTACCATAACATATTTCCTTTTTCTGATATTATTAATATTAACTCTGATTTAAAAATCAAAGAATATAGGCCAACAAGCTTTCCATGGTCATTAGCTCAAGCAGCAATAATATCCGGGGTATTTCCTAATCCCTCTGCTATACTCTCCTTGTGAAGTCAGGAAATATGTGGGAAATTGTAATACCCTAGAGAAATGAAAACAACCTGACTGGCATAAATACTATGGATGGAAACAGAGAGACACAGCTAAGAAGTGCTGAGAAAGAAGAAATACTGAGGAGTTAAAATCCTATAAGGAATGAGATGATTCTAGTTAATGGGTGAAATCACTGGGAAATGCTAAATAATGATATTAATGGAAATGAGAAACAAAGGGACAGGAGGAGATGGAAGGGGAGTGCTGAGTAATGCTGTGGTCATTTTGAAGTTTATCATAACATCAATGGAATATATGCAGTAGGCTCTAGACCATGAAAAGTATGCTCCATTATTAAAAAAAAAAAAAAAAGCAAACCCAATCTCCCCCAAACATAAACTTTTCAGTGTATCTTCATCTTGTAGTTTAATATTCCCTGAATTTTCTGGTCTCAAGCTGAGTCTGTGGAATTTGCGGGTAAAATTACCTTACTCCTCACTGCCACTTTAAGACCATTTTTTTGCTATTCCCTTCGGAGCACCTGGAGTCCCGTTATCCCACACACTTCTTTCAGGGAGACTTTAATACATTGCTCATAACTTCCCCAGTATCCAGCCTTCCCAGGACTCCACCATCTTGTATGATTTCAACTTTTATTCCAACTTAATTATTTTAAAAGTGAATAAATTCAAATTTTATTTAAATGTTAATTACAGATAATCCAAAATTGGTTTGCAATTTTTTTTCTAGAAGTTTGGCATGTAGCAGTTATGAAGATAGAAGGTTAGACTCTATCCTAAGGGTGAAGAAAAGTGAAGAGAAGTTGCTCAGTTGTGTGCGACTCTTTGCGACCCCGTGGACTGTAGCCCACCAGGCTCCTCAGTCTATGGGAATTTCCAGTCATGAATACCGGAGTGGGTTGCCATTTCCTTCTCCAGGGGATCTTCCTGACCCAGGGATTGAACCCTGGTCTCCTGCATTGTAGGCAGATGCTTTACCATCCTAAGGGTAACTGGTGGCAATTAGAGGCCTTAGAAGAAAAGTTACTTGAACATTTGATCAGATCTGTGTTTCAATAGAGTCATTCCTCCTGGGATATAGAGGATGCATGAGAAGAAGCTGTATAAGGGGGAAAAGAGAGCTCAAGGAAAGGCTGAATGGATTCGTGACCTCTGGGTATGGAGAACATCACCCTGCTAGGAGGAATCACTGAGGAATAGGGGCTCTAGACTACTGTCTCTTCTTGTTTTGGTATTAATAGAAAACCTACTCATTTTCTCTATTTAGAAAAATTCTCTATTATGCCTTATCACACAACCAATAGATGGTATCATCATCTCCAACTTAAGAGAGACTATATGAAAGATAAACATGGTGTAAATTCTGTAGATTAGTAGCAAAAAAAAAAAACATTTCTAGTACCTGTATAGTCAAATCTGTTATCTTTGCTTGATAACCTACACTACTGAAACTCATGCCCTCAGAAGATTAACACTCAATGACTTAAAAAAAAAAAAAGTGGACTTGCATTGAGGGGGAGACTTTTCTCTATCCTTCTACATTCTTGTGGCTAGTTTAAGAATTATATTGACGTGAGACAGAGTAACAGGAAAAAAAATCAAACAAAACTTTCATAACATGCGTACATGGGAGATATCTATGTATACTCTCATGGGGGAAACATTCACCTTAAATGTCATCTTCAAAAAAACAGGATGTTTGGGTAGTGGTTTGGGACTTAAAATGGGAGAAAGGCAATTCACAGCAATATGGAAAGCGATATTTGGTAAACAAGAGTTTCCTGGGCTTTGCAGAGATAATAGGACATGTCTTGGAGTTTGACCTCTTGTTGTTGCTATTGTTCAGTTGCTAAGTCATGTCTGGCTCTGTGACCTCATGGACTGCAGCACACAAGGCTTCTCTGTCCATCACTATCTTCCTGAGTTTGCTCAGACTCCTACCCATTGAGTCAGTGATGCCATCCAGCCATCTCATCCTCTGTCACCACCTTCTCCACTTGCCCTCAATTTTTCCCAGTACCATGGTCTTTTCCAATGAGTCAGCTCTTTTTCTCAGATGGACAAATACTGGAGCTTCAGCTTCATCCTCAGTCCTTCCAATGAATATTCAGGGTTGGTTTCCTTTAAGATTGACTGGTTTGATCTCCTTCCTGTCCAAGGGACTCTCAAGAGTCTTCTCCAGCACCACAATTGGAAAGCATCAATTCTTAAGCATGCAGCTTTCTTTATGGTCCAACTCTCATATCTATACATGACTACTAGAATACAATAACTTTGACTGTATGGAACTTTGCTGGGATAGTGATGTCTCTGCTTTTTAAAACACTGTGTAGGTTTGACATAGCTATTCTTCCAAGGAGCAAGTGTCTTTTAATTTCTTGGTGGCGGTCAATGTCAACATTGATTTTGGAGCCCCAGAAAATGAAATCTGACACTGTTCCCATATGTTTCCCATCTATTTCTCATGAAGTAATGGGACTGGATGGATGCCATGATCTTCATTTTTAAATGTTGAGTTTTATGCCAGATTTTTCTCCTCTTTCACCTTCATCAAGAGGCTCTTTAGTTCCTCTTCACTTTCTGTCATTAAAGTGGTATCATCTGCATATCTGAGGTTGTTGATTTTTCTCCTGGCCCCAAAGAATAACAAGGAGAGATAAGAAAGACTTCCTCAGTGATCAATGCAAAGAAATAGAGGAAAACAACAGAAAGGTAAAGACTAGAGATCTCTTCAAGAAAATTAGAGGTACCAAGGGAATATTTCATGCAAAGATGGGCTCGATAAAGGACAGAAATGGTATGGACCTAACAGAAGCAGAAGATATTAAGAAGAGGTGGCAAGAATACACAGAGGAACTGTACTAAAAAGATCTTCACCACCCAGATAATCACGATGGTGTGATCACTCACCTAGAGCCAAACATCCTGAAATGTGAAGTCAAGTGGGCTTTAGAAAGCATCACTACAAACAAAGATAGTGGAGGTGATGGAATTCCATCTTTCAAATCCTGAAAGATGATGCTGTGAAAGTGCTGCACTCAATATGCCAGCAAATTTGGAAAACTCAGCAGTGGCCACAGGCCTGGAAAAGGTCAGTTTTCATTCCGATCCCAAAGAAAGGCAATGCCAAAGAATGCTCGAACTACCACAGAATTACACTCATCTCACACGCTAGGAAAGTAATGTTCAAAATTCTCCAAGCCAGGCTTTAGCAATATGTGAACCGTGAACTTCCAGATGTTCAAGCTGGTTTTAGAAAAGGCAGAGGAACCAGAGATCAAATTGCCAACATCCGCTGTATCCTGGTAAAAGCAAGAGAGTTCCAGAAAAACATCTATTTCTGCTTTATTGACTATGTCAAAGCCTTTGACTGCGTGGATCACAAGAAACTGTGGAAAATTCTGAAAGAGATGGGAATACCACACCACCTGACCTACCTCTTGAGAAACCTATATGCAGGTCAGGAAGTAACAGTTAAAATTGGACATGGAACAACAGACTGGTTCCAAATAGGAAAAGGAGTCCGTCAAGGCTGTATATTGTCACCCTGCTTATTTAACTTCTATGCAGAGTACATGATGAGAAATGCTGGGCTGGAAGAAACACAAGCCGGAATCAAGATTGCCGGGAGAAATATTAATAACCTCAGAAATGCAGATGACACCACCTTTATGGCAGAAAGTGAAGAGGAACTAAAAAGCCTCTTGATGAAAGTGAAAGAGGAGAGTGAAAAAGTTGGCTTAAAGCTCAACATTCAGAAAACGAAGATCTTGGCATATGGTCCCATCACTTCATGGGAAATAGATGGGAAACAGTGGAAACAGAGTCAGACTTTATTTTTTGGGCTCCAAAATCACTGCAGATGGTGACTGCAGCCATGAAATTAGAAGATGCTTACTCCTTGGAAGGGAAGTTGTGACCAACCTGCTGCTGCTAAGTCACTTCAGTCATGTCCAACTCTGTGCGACCCATAGATGGCAGCCCACCAGGCTCCACCGTCCCTGGAATTCTCCAGGCAAGAACACTGGAGTGAGTTGCCATTGCCTTCTCCATGTGACCAACCTAGATAGCATATTAAAAAGCAGAGACAATACTTTGCCAACAAAGGTCCATCTAGTCAAGGCTATGGTTTTTTCAGTGGTTCTGTATGGATGTGACAGTTGGACTGTGAAGAAAGCTGAGCACCGAAGAACTGATATTTTGAACTGTGGTGTTGGAGAAGATTCTTGAAAGTCCCTTGGACTGCAAGGAGATCCAACCAGTCGATCCTAAAGATCAGTCCTGGGTGTTCATTGGAAGGACTGATGCTGAAGCTGAAACTCCAATACTTCAGCCACCTCATTCGAAGAGTTGACTCATTGGTAAAGACCCTGATGCTGGGAGGGATTAGGGGCAGGAAGAGAAGAGAACGACAGATAATGAGATGGCTGGAAGGCATCATCGACTCGATGAACATGAGTTTGGGTAAACTCCGAGAGTTGGTGATGGGCATGCTGGCCTGGCATGCTGTGATTCATGGGGTTGCAAAGAGTCAGACTACGACTGAGCAACTGAATTGAACTGAACTGAACTGAATCTTGATTCCAGGTGGTGATTCATCTAGTCTGGCATTTCACATGATGTACTCTGCATACCAGTATATAAGCAGGGAGACAATATACAGCCTGGACATACTCCTTTCCCAATTCGGAAACAGTCCATTGTTCCATGTCCAGTTTTAACTGTTGCATTTTGTCCTGAATACAGGTTTCTCAGGAAGCAGGTAAGGGGTTCTGGTATTCCCGTCTCATTAAGAATATCCCACAGTTTGCTGTGTGCCACACAGTCAAAGGCTTTAGCACAGTCAATGAAGGAAAGGTAGATTTTATTTTTATTTTTTAATTTCCTTGCTTTTTCTATGACTCAGCGTATGTTGGTGATTTGATCTCTGGTTCCTCTACCTTTTCTAAATCCAGCTTGTACATTTGGAAGTCCTTGGTTCACATACGGATGAAGCCTAACTTGAAGGATTTTGAGCATATTCTTCCTGGCTTGTGAAATGAGTACAATTGTATCATAATTTGAACATTCTTTTGCATTGCTTTTCTTTGCGATTAGAATGAAAACGGACCTTTTCTCAAACTGTAGCCACTGCTGAGTTTTCCAAATTTGCTAGAATAATGGGAGCAGCATGTCAATAGCATTGTCTTTTGGGATCTGAAACAGCTCAGTTGGAATTCCATCACCTCCACTAGCCTTGTTTGTAGTAATGCTTCCTAAGTTCCGCCAACCTCACACTCCAGGATGTCTGGCTCTAGGTGATTGAGCACATCATTATGTTTCAGTCAGTTCAGTTGCACAGTCATGTCCAACTCTTTGCGACCCCATGGATACAGCACACCAAGCTTCCCTGTCCAACACCAACTCCAGGAGGTTACTGCAACTCATGTCCATCGAGTCAGTGATCCCATCCAACAATCTCGTCCTCTGTCATCCCCTTGTCCCATCTTCACTCTTTCCCAGCATTAGGGTCTTCTCCAATGAGTCAGTTTTTCACATTAGGTGGCCAAAGTATTGGAGTTTCAGCTTCAGCATCAGTCCTTCCAACGAATATTCAGGACTGATTTCTGTTAGGATGGATTGGTTGGATCTCCTTGCAATGCAAGGGACTCTCGAGTCTTCTCCAACACCACAGTTCAAAAGCATCAGTTCTTCAGTGCTCAGCTTTCTTCAAAGTCCAACTCTCACATCCATACATGACCACTGGAATAAACAATGGCTTTGACTAGATGTTGGCAAAGTAATGTTTCTGCTTTTTAATATGCTGTCTAGGTTGGTCATAGCTTTTCTTCCAAGGAGTAAGCATCTTTTTATTTCATGGCTGCCAACACCATTTGCAGTGATTTTGGAGCCCAAGAAAATAAAGTCTGTCACTGTTTTCATTGCTTCTTCATTTATTAGCCATGAAATGATGGGACCAAATGCCATTTTTTTACTCTCCTCTTTCACTTTCATCAAGAGGCTCATTAGTTCTTCAGTTTCTGCCATAAGGGTGGTGTCATCTGCATATCTGAGGTTCTTGATATTTCTCCTGGAAATCTTGATTCCAACTTGTGCTTCATCCAGCCTGGCATTTTACATGATATGCTCTGCATACAAGTTAAATAAGCAGGGTGGCAGTATACAGCCTTGATGTACTCCTTTCCCAATTTGGAACCAGTCTGTTGTTCCATGTCCAGTTCTAACTAGTTTCTTGACCTATATACAGATTTCTCAGGATGCCGGTAAGGTAGTAAGAATTGTCCACAGTTTATTGTGATCCACAGAATCAAAGGCTTTGGTGTAGTCAATAAAACAGAAATGGATATTGTTCTGGAACTCTCTTGTTTTTTGATGATCCAGCAAATGTCGGCAATTCGATCTCTTGTTCCTCCTACTTTTCTAAAAATAGCTTGAACATCTAGAGGTTCACAGCTCACATATTGTTGAAGCCTGGCATGGAGAATTTTGAGCATTTTGCTAGAATTTTGAGCTAGTTTGCTAGCTTGTGAGATGAGTGCAGTTATGTGTTAGTTTGAATATTTTTTAGCTTTGCTTTTCTTAAGGATTGGAATGAAAACTGACAATTTCCAGGCCTGTGGCCACAGCTGAGTTTTCTAAATTTGCTGGTGTATTGAGTGCAGCACTTTCACAGCATTATCTTTTAGGATTTGAAATAGCTCAGCTGGAATTCCATCACCTCCACTAGCTTTGTTTGTAGTGATGCTTGCTAAGGCCCACTTGACTTTGCATTCCATGATGTCTGGCTATAGGTGAGTGATCACACCATCATGGTTATCTGGGTCATGATGATCTTTTTTGTATAGTTCTTCTTTGTATTCTTGCCACCTCTTCTTAATATCTTCTGCTTCTGTTAGGTCCATACCATTTCTCTTTTATTGTGTCCATTTTTGCATTAAATGTTCCCTTGGAATCTCTAATTTTCCTGAAGAGATCTTTAGTCTTTCCCATTCTATTGTTTTCCTCTATTTGTTTACATTGATCACTGAGGAAGGCTTTCTTATGTCTCCTTGCTATTCTTTGGAACTTTGCTTTCAAATGGGTATATCTTTCCTTTTCTCCTTTGCCTTTCACTTCTTTTCACAGCTATTTGTAAGGCCTCCTCAGACAATCAGCTTGCCTTTTCCTTTGGAATGGTCATTATCACTTCCCCTTGTACAATGTCACCAACCTCCACCCATAGTTCTTCAGACACTCTGTGTATCAGATCTAAGCCCTTGAATCTATTTCTCACTTCCACTGTATAATCACAAGGGATTTGATTTAGGTCATACCTGAATGGCCTCGTGGTTTTCCCTACTTTCTTCAATTTAAGCCTGAATTTGGCAATAAGGAGTTCATGATCTGAGCCACAGTCAGCTCCCAATCTTGCTTTTGCTGGCTATATAGAGCTTCTCCATCTTTGGCTGCAAAGAATATAATCAATCTGATTTTGGGGCTGACCATCTGGTGATGTCCATGTGTAGAGTCTTCTCTTGTTTTGTTGGAAGAGGGTGTTCGTTATGACCAGTGCATTCTCTTGGCAAAACTCTGTTAGCCTTTGACCTGCTTCATTTTGTACTGCAAGGCCAAATTTGCTTGTTACTCCAGTTATCTCTTGACTTCCTACTTTTGTATTCCAGCCCCCAATAATGAAAAGGACATCTTTTTTGGGTGTTAGTTCTAGAAGGTCTTGTAGGTCTTCATAGGAACATTCAATTTCAGCTTCTTCAGCATTACTGATCAGGGCATAGACTTGGATATTCGTGATACTGAATGGTTTGCCTTGAAAAGGAACAGAGATCATTCTGTCATTTTTGAGATTGTATCCAAGCACTGCATTTTGGACTCTTGTTGACTATGATGGCTATTCCATTTCTTCTAAGTGATTCTTGTCCACAGTAGTAGATATAATGGTCATCTGAGCTAAATTCACCAATTTCAGTCCACTTTAGTTCACTGATCCCTAAAATGTCAATTTTCACTCTTGCCATCCCCTGTTTGACCACTTCTAATTTACCTTGATTCATGGACCTAGCATTCCAGTGAAAATTGCTCAGTCATTTCCAACTCTTTGCAATCTCAATGACTATACAGTCCATGGAATTCTCTAGACCAGAATATTGTAGTGGGTAGCCTTTCCCTTCTCCAGGGGATCTTCCCAACCCAGGGATCAAACCCAGGCCTCCTGCATTTCAGGCAGACTCCTTACCAACTGAGCTCCAGGTGCCTATGCAATATTGCTCTTTACAGCATCAGACTTTACTTCCATCACCATTCACATCCACAACTGGGTGTTGTTTTTGCTTTGGCTTTTGTCTCTTCATTCTTTCTGGAGTTATTTCTCCACTGATCTCCAGTTGCATATTGGGTGCCTACCAACCTGGGGAGTTCACCTTTCAGTGTCCTATCTTTTTTTTGCCTTTTCATACTGTTTATGGGGGTCTCAAGGAAAGAATACTGAACTGGTTTGCCATTCCCTTTTCCAGAGGACCATGTTTTGTCAGAACTCTCCACCATGACGCGTCCATCTAGGGTGCCCCTACATGGCATGGTTCATAGTTTCATTGTGTTATACAAGGCTGTGGTCCATGTGATTAGTTTGGTTAGTGTTCTGTGATTGTGGTTTTCAGTCTGTCTGCCCTCTGATGGAGAAGGATAAGAAGCTTATGGAAGCTTCCTGATGGGTGAGACTGACTGAGGGGGAAACTGGGTCTTGTGCTGATGGGCAGGGCCATGCTCAGTGAACCAATGACATTGCTCAATCCCATGGACTGTAGCCCACCAGGCTCCTCCATCCACAGAATTTTCCAGGTAAGAGTACTGGAGTGTGCTGCCATTTCCTTCTCCAGGGGATCTTCCCTACCCAGGGATAGAACCCAGGTCTCCTGCACTGCAGGCAGATGCTTTACCATCTGAGCCACCAGGGAAGTCCTTGGCCATACTCAGTAAATCTTTAATTCAATTTTCTGTAATCATCATGGTTAACTGGGTCATTAAGAGCTTTTCTTGTAGAGTTTATATTCTTACCACCTTTTCTTAATCTCTTCTGCTTCTGTTAGGCCCTTGCCATTTTTGTCCTTTGCTGAACTCCGGGAGTTGGTGATGGACAGGAAGGCCTGGTGTGCTGCGATTCATGGGGTCACAACGAGTCAGACACGACTCAGTGACTGAACTGAACTGAATTGAACTGTGCCTATCCTTGTATTAAATGTTTCCTTGGTAACTCCAATTTTCTTAAAGAGATCTCTAGTTTTTCCCATTCTACTGTTTTCCTCTATTTCTTTGCATTCACTTAAGAAGCCTTCCTTATCTCTCCTTGCTCTTCTCTGGAACTCTGCAACTCATTGAGTTGGCTATATCTTTCCCTTTCTCCTTTGCCTTTTATTTTTTTTCTTTCCTCAGATATTTGGAAGGATTCCTTAGACAACTACTTTGCTTTATTGCATTTCTTTTTTTGGTGGAGGTTTTGGTTACCACATCCTATTCAGTGTTAGAAATCTCTCTGTCCATAGTTCTTCAGGCACTCTGTCTATCAAATCTAATCCCTTGAATCTATTTGTCACTTCCTCTGTATAATCATAAGTGACTAGATTTAGGTCATACCTGAATGGTCTAGTGGTTTTCCCTATGTTCTTCCATTTGAGAGTGAATTTTGCAATAAGGAGCTGACAATCTGAGCCACAGTCAGCTGCAGGTCTTGTTTTCTGCTGACTGCATAGAGCTTATCCATCTTCAGCTGCAAAGAATATTATCAATCTGATTTCTGTACTGACCAGAAGCTGTCTCCCGTGTTGTTGGAAGAGGGTGTTTTCTACGACTTGTGCATTCGCTTGGCAAAATTCTGTTAGCTTTTTCCCTGCTTCATTTTGTGCTCTAAGGTCAAACTTGTCTGTTATTCAGATATCTCTTGACTTCCTAATTTTGCATTCCAGTCCGCTATGATGAAAAGGGCTTTTTTTTTTTTTTTTTGATGTTAGTTCTAGGAGGTCTTGCAGGTCTTCAAAGAGTTGTTCAGCTTCTTCAGTATTAGATGTTGGGGCATAGACTTGGATTACTGTGATGGTGAGTGGGTTTCCCTTGGAAACAAATGGAGATCATTCTGTCATTTTTGAGATTGCAACCAAGTACTGCATTTCAGACTCCTTTATTGACTACGATGGCTATTCTGTTCCTTCTAGGGGATTCTTGCCCACAGTAGTGGATATAATGGTCATCTGAATTAAATTCTCCTAGTCCTGTCCATTTTAATCACTGATTTATAACATGTTTACCCTTGCCATCTCCTGTTTGACCACACCGAGTTTACCTTGATTCATAGACCTAAGATTCCAGGTTTGTATGCAATATTGTTCTTTACAGCATCGGACTTTACTTTCACCACCAGATACAGCCGCAATGGGCATTGTTTCCACTTTGGCTCAGCCTCTTCATTCTTTTCGTAGCTATTTATCTGCTCTACTCCAGTAGAATATTGACCTCTAGGCCCTGGGAGTTTCCCCCACCCCACCTAGTCCATATTCTTTACAGATATATTTGGCGATAGTTCTATTCCTAGAACAAGCCCTTTATATGAATTCTTTTTAGGTCATTAAGATGAAAGTTAACAAGAAAAACTTCCTGAGTCTTCCATTTCTTAAAAATAATCAGCCCAAATTAATCCTCATGCCAAAGAGACACATTTTGGGGTGGCAAATTTTGTTTCCCTACAAAATCATGGAGAGTTTCCAGTGCAAAAAAGAAAACAAGAAGAATGACCCATAGTATGAAATCTGTAAAACCATAGTAACAATATTTTTTATGAGGCCAACTAGTTCTAGAAGAGTTATAAATAGTTTTACATAGCAGTTGTAACTTGCAAATGAAAGAACAGCTTTTAAAACATATGTGTACTTTACAAAAGCCTACTGGTTATAAATCAATCTCTTCAGAAACACCTATGTTCCTAGTGAGTGATCATAGTCAGAAGGATCCTGCTTCACCTGTGCTTATTTATCATCACACACATTCATACACACAGAGAACATTCTGTTTGGTATGGGGAAATTGGTATTTTTAAATTCTATGACTTGAATTTGGGGGCTTCCCTGATATCTCAGCTGCTAAAGAATCTGCCTGCAATGCAGGAGACCCAGGTAGAACCTTGGGTCAGGAAGATCCCCTGGAGAAGGGAATGGCAACCTACTCAGTCTTCTTGCCTGGAGAATTCCATGGACAGAGGAACCTGGTGAGTTACAGTCTATGGGTTGCAAAGAGTCGGACACGACTTAGCAAATAACATTAACAGTAACTAATTAGTTAGAGAGGGGTAACTGTAATAAGAAACAGAAAGCAAGAAATGCAGAACTCAAGCACAGCAGACCTTTAATTCTTACCAGTGAGGAATGAGTGAACGAGTATGGGATTAAGTCTCTTCCCCACAGTCATTCAGACAGCTACGCTGCATGAAGTGCTGCTCTCATTTTCAAAATATGGCTTCCTTGATTTCCTTTTCTTGATTTCTTGATCTCTATTTCAGCTATAAAAGGGGGAGGGAAGCCATAACAAAAGGCTTGTGGGACACTTATTTAAACTAGGACTGGAAATGGCACACATCACCTCTACAGCTGTATGTAAATTCCTTTGATCCAACATGGACACAATGATCTTTATAGGAAATTAGGAAAGTTAGTCAGAAAAAAAAAGCAAAACCAAGCAAACAATTAAACGAAACTTGGATTTTAGTAAATTACTACTACTTGGTGCCACACTACCCAGACTCATTTTTCTCACATGCAAATTTGGGAAACTAAATCCCCATGAAAATGTTGTGAACATTAAACTCAGTTAATCAACCCCTGGAGAAGGAAATGGCAACCCACTCTAGTATTCTTGCCTGGAGAATCCCATGGACAGAGGAGCCTGGCGGGCTACAGTCCATGGGGTCGCGAAGAGTCGGACATGACTGATCGACTTACCTAACTAATCAACCTAAGAATTTGGTACTCTCTAGGTACCAAACTGTAGTTGTTTTGTTGTTGGTGTAGTCTCAAATACACAAATGAAGAAGCACCATATTTTTAGGGCTATCCCCAATTTTATTCCCACTTCTAAATATCACAGAATTTGCAATTACTATAAGCATTTATTTTGACAAAACAGACACAAATATCTACAAAATTGTGGTCATAATTATGCCTGATTGTTTTCTGAGCATAATCATTTTCTTACACTAGGTGCTTTGGGAAAAGATACATGATTTGGAGCTTGATTTAAGAAGTCTGTACACTGGGACATCTTACTTAGGACAACATGAGTATAGGAATTTGTGGAAGGAATAAACTCATTCTTCCAAATTTCAGCAGAAACAGGGGCTATACATTACATTAAGTTTACCTTTATGAGGGTCTTAAATTTTCAGACTCATTCCGTTTGGTCCCAAAGAATCACATCATCTTGTTGGCTACTTGGATATTTTACACTTACAAAGAAGCATCTCCATGTGGGTAATTGATAGCTAGTCATATCTGATACAGCCCAAGCCAATGAAAATTTGGCTTGCTATTCCATGAGCTTGGTAGACTTGACCAAAGTATAGCCCCTAAATTATTACAGTTAGGGTCACTGCCTAATAATTATTCTAAAATAGAGTAGCATCCAGTAACATAATTTACTTAATTATTAAAGATGATCATTAATACAGATTTATATTAAAATAAGACAAAAATTCTCTAAACATTAAGAAGTAAAGGATTCAGCATCTAAAACAAAATTTCTCTGCAGAATTAATAGAACCTCTAAAAAATAAATCTTCATTTTTATATGAAGAAGATGTGTATAAGAGACAGTCCCTATGTTCTTCCATTTGAGAGTGAATTTTGCAATAAGGAGCTGACAATCTGAGCCACAGTCAGCTGCAGGTCTTGTTTTCTGCTGACTGCATAGAGCTTATCCATCTTCAGCTGCAAAGAATATTATCAATCTGATTTCTGTACTGACCAGAAGCTGTCTCCCGTGTTGTTGGAAGAGGGTGTTTTCTACGACTTGTGCATTCGCTTGGCAAAATTCTGTTAGCTTTTTCCCTGCTTCATTTTGTGCTCTAAGGTCAAACTTGTCTGTTATTCAGATATCTCTTGACTTCCTAATTTTGCATTCCAGTCCGCTATGATGAAAAGGGCTTTTTTTTTTTTTTTTTACGTATAAAAATAGAATCCTGCAATCACTAGGTGATATATTTTAGGAAGGAAAACAATAGCACTATTTTGTTTTCCTACATTTTATCATCAGATTTATGTTTGTGAGGGAGTAGTATTAAGGTTTGGAGAGGAAATTAAATTTGGTAGGCCAATTCTGACAGGATAATCCTAGTTTTTATATAGTGAAATATACTCAACACATTTGAAATTGCTTTGGCTCATAATTTGTTCAGACATCTGTATAACTGAACACTTTCAGATATCTAACATCCAAAATTAAATTAGAGACCATTGACCAAATAGACTTATGCCAGAATTTGATGAAAATCAAGTGAGTACATCATGTTTCATAAAAAAATCATAAGTTGAACAAAAGTATATTTACTTAGAAATGACATTTCATTTCAAACTGTTGAGTGCACTCCCATACCTTAATTCAAATCATAAGCTAAGCTAAGCTAAGTCACTTCAGTCGTGTTCGAACTCTGTGTGACCCCATAGATGGCAACCCACCAGGCTTCCCGTCCCTGGGATCCTCCAGGCAAGAACACTGGAGTTGGTTGCCATTTCCTTCTCCAATGCATGAAAGTGAAAAGTGAAAGTGAAGTTGCTCAGTCGTGTCCAACCCTCAGCGACCCCATGGACTGCAGCTTTCTAGGCTCCTCCATCCATGGGATTTTCCAGGCAAGAGTACTGGAGTGGGATCTCCAATGCATGAAAGTGAAAAGTGAAAGTGAAGTTGCTCAGTCGTGTCCAACCCTCAGCGACCCCATGGACTGCAGCTTTCTAGGCTCCTCCATCCATGGGATTTTCCAGGCAAGAGTACTGGAGTGGGGTATCATCCAGATAATAATCACTGTAATTAGTTTCAGTGAGGAAAATATAAAACAATCTAGATACTCCATACCACGCAGCATTTAGGACCTTAGTTCCCCAACCAGGGATGGAACCCATGCACTCCTGCAGTGGGTGTGCAGAGTCTTAACTATCTAGACCACCAGGGAAGCCCCTGAGAAAGTTTTATTACATAGAGTTATTTGTGAATACAATTGCTGGAAAGGTTGGAAGAATGAAGACAGGGAATGGTCTCTGCTAGATCTCTAGGAGTCAGGGTGTAGTATTAAACCCAAGATACTGTGGTGGATTCATGTTAATGTATGGCAAAACCAATACAGTATTGTAAAGTAAAAAAATAAAATTTTTTTTTTTTTTTTGATACTGCTGGTGATGATCACAACTCCCTCTACACTGAGGGATAGTTTTAGGTAAAACACTCTGAGACCCCAGAATATGCTCACGCCTACTGAATCCCAGAGCTACCAGAGCATAATATTATGTTAACTACTTTCCTTGCATCTTTCAAAAAATATTGCTTTTGCATAATATGACTCAGAATCACTTTGTAGTATTAGACAATACAACCACACTCTTATTCTTTTAAAAATGCTTACCCCATCTGTGAATTTGCTGATAAACGCTGGGCTACATGGCTCTACTTTGATATTCCTCTTCCAAACAATAGCCAGTTTTCCACACATAACTTAATTAAAAATCAGTTCCCTCCCAAATATTTATAATGCATTCTTTTTGACATATCAAGTTGTTTTCTAAATTGTGTAATTAGATATTTTTCTAAGTCACATATTCATGTCCATTAATGAGTCTCTTTAAGTGTTGTTTCATCTTTATTTCTCCTGTTTTATTTTTCATGGAGAGACATTTTTAAGCATTCATTTGAACTATAATAAATGCATGCTAATTTTAGTAGCTTCTCTGTTATTTCTCTTTACAAAGAGAAAATTGTGTATATTCTTTTATAATGGTCATATCTCAGTTTAACATCATATTGTATTTTCTAGAACTTAACATGATTGCTTTCTTAAATATAAAAGTGAAAATGCTCAAAGAGCATAATTTACATTCATACTACAAATGTTCAGTTTAAAAACACTTCAAATATTTCATTTTACTCCTGTCTATAATAAGGAAAAATAAAATATGTATGACAATTTGGACATGACTGAAGCGACTTAGCAGCAGCAGCAGCAGCAGCATGACACTTCAATGGAAATTGTTTCTATATTTTCTTTAATATTTTATAATTTATGGTTAAACACATATTTCAAATTATTTAAAAAGTCTATCAGATTTTTGAAATTCAATTCAGTAACAAAAAACAAGCAATCCAGTCAACAAAAAAGAAATGAGAGGAGACCTAAGTAAACATTTCTCCAAAGAAGATATACAGATGGCCATGAAAAGGCCATGTACAGGCACATGAAAAGATGCTCATCATCATTAATTATTAGAGAAATACAAATTAAAACTATGGTGAGGTACCACCAAACACCAGTAAAGATGGCCATGATTAAAATGTCTAAAAATAATAAATACTGAGAAAGTGTGGAGAAAGGGAACCTTCTTATACTGTTGAGGACTGTAAGTTGGTACAGCCATTATGGAGAAGTTTCTTCTATGGAAGTTTCTTCGAAAAAAAAAAAAACAACTAAAAACAGAACTACCATATGATACAGCAGTCCCACTCCTGGGCATATGCTCAGACAAAACTATAATTCAGTGTTTATAGCAGCACCATTTACAACAGTCAAGACATGGAAGCAACCTAAGTGTCCATCGACAGATGAATGAATAGATAAGATGTGGTGTGTGTGTATACATATGTACAATGGAATATGTATGTATTTTTCATTTTTTTATCCATGAAAAATGAAATAATGCCATTTTCAGGAACATAGAAGAATCTAGAGATTATCATAATAAATGAAGTCAGAAAGACAAATAGTATATGATATCACTTATATGGGGAATCTAAAATATGACACAAATGAACATATTTATGAGACAGAAATAGACTCACAGACATACAGAACAGACTTGTGGTTGCTAACAGGGAGAAGTGGGGAAAGGAAAGATTGGCAGTTTAGGATTAGCAGATGAAAACTAGTACATACAGTATAGATAAACAATAAGATCCTTGTGTATAGCACAAGGAACTATATTCTGTGATAAACCAGAATGGAAAAGAAAATGAAAAATAATATACATATGTATAGCTGAGTCACTGCTGTACAGCAGAAATTAATACAACATTGCAAATCAAATATCCTTCAGTAAAAATTTTAAAGTCTCTCAGTAGAGAAATTGATGCAATATTAAAAGACTGTCCATTTTAAAATGCAATATTAATTAATTACCAAGAGTTTAAATAAATTTTTATTCTTCATATTCCCAAG
>SJYT01055552.1:313619-345722 GCA_006410635.1 Cephalophus harveyi
TTCACAGCATCATCTTTCAGGATTTGAAACAGCTCAACTGGAATTCCATCACCTCCACTAGCTTTGTTCGTAGTGATGCTTTCTAAGGCCCACTTGACTTCACATTCCAAGATGTCTGGCTCTAGATTAGTGATCACATCATCATGATTATCTGGGTCGTGAAGATCTTTTTTGTACAGTTCTTCTGTGTATTCTTGCCACCTCTTCTTAATATCTTCTGCTTCTGTTAGGTCCATACCATTTCTGTCCTTTATCGAGCCCATCCTTGCATGAAATGTTCCCTTGGTATCTCTAATTTTCTTGAAGAGATCTCTAGTCTTTCCCATTCTGTTGTTTTCCTCTATTTCTTTGCATTGATCACTGAAGAAGGCTTTCTTATCTCTTCTTGCTATTCTTTGGAACTCTGCATTCAGGTGCTTATATCTTTCCTTTTCTCCTTTGCTTTTCGCCTCTCTTCTTTTCACAGCTATTTGTAAGGCCTCCCCAGACAGCCATTTTGCTTTTTTGCATTTCTTTTCCATGGGAACGGTCTTGATCCCTGTCTCCCGTACAATGTCACGAACCTCATTCCATAGTTCATCAGGCACTCTATCTGTCAGATCTAGGCCCTTAAATCTATTCCTCACTTCCACTGTATAATCATAAGGAATTTGATTTAGGTCATACCTGAATGGTCTAGTGACTTTCCCTACTTTCTTCAATTTGAGTCTGAATTTGGCAATAAGGAGTTCATGATCTGAGCCACAGTCAGCTCCTGGTCTTGTTTTTGTTGACTGTATAGAGCTTCTCCATCTTTGGCTGCATAGAATATAATCAATCTGATTTCGGTTTTGTTATACACCTGAAACTGATACAACATTGTAAATCAACTATAGTTTGTTAAAAATGTGAATTAAAAATAAGAAATTAACCTTCAGTAAAGATGATAAAAATAAATAAAATGCAATAGGAGTCAATCTTACTTGGTTTTCAGATCTGCATAGTCTGGCTATAAGGGAAAGAGAAACATATATTGGCAGTAGCTTCAAAACGTACCCTAGCTCCTGTAATATATGACTCTAACGCTTCTATTTTGCCTGTACACTACATCCTCGTAGGCCATTGCATTGTTCTTTCAGGAAAGCTGAGTCCGTAGATATGAGTCCAATGCTGGCTTTATTTCCATGTGAAATGCATTTATCTTTAAGAAGCAATATTGCATTAGACAGCAATAGAGTGAGTAAGGTATTCCATAAGTCTGCATATGGTGATGCTGCCAGAAACACTTTGAAAAGGAAAAACAATTCCATTCCCTGACTACTTGTCTAGTCCAGTAAAGACAAACTGTTGTCCCTCTGTAATGGAAGGATTCCAATGTAATCAACGTAACAACAGATGGAAGGCTACTTCACCCAAGAGAATAATGAAACAGATTCAGCATTGGTTTCTGCTGTTGGAAGGGAGCCACTTAGTTAATGGCCAGACCTGTTGCAGGGATAACTCATATTCTTGAGTTTAACACAGTTTCTATCCCTACCCTGTATCTATGCACTATATAGGGCCCTTGAGCAAGCACAGGGTGGCTGGAGAAACAGGCTGATAGGCTGATAGACATCCAGAGGTAAAGTCGTATTGGCTACCTGTTACTTCTCTTTAAGGGATGTCTTTTGATGACCATCAACACAGGATATTAATAGTATTGCCATCTTGGCTCATTTTAATAAATTCATACATAAAATTCTTGAGAGGTTTCTGTCCTATATGTTCCAATACTGCTCCATTCGTGCCCTTGACCATCAAGGAAAATTGTTGGCTGCTTCCTATAAATTAAGATACAAACCTCCGACCATATTTTATTCCAGGTAAGGTGGATAAACAATTGCATTGTTTGATGTTTCAACCACTAGCAACATTTCTCATGACCACTTCATTACACATATACTCCTGATATAATAGTATTGGAGGGGCTATATTGGGTCTATAATAGTATTGGAAGAAGCAATTAATAAGATAATGCAACTGGAGGTGATAATTTCATTTATTTTTTTTTTAATTTTATTTTTACTTTATTTTACTTTACAATACCGTATTGGTTTTGCCATACATTGACATGAATCCACCATGGGTGTATATTAGCTCCCAATCCCGAATCCCCCTCCCACCTCCCACCCCACATCATCTCTCTGGCTCATCCCTGTGCACCAGCTCCAAGCATCCTGTATCCTGTATCAAACATAGGCTTGTGCTTCGTTCTTACATGTTAGTTTACATGTTTCAATGCCATTCTCCCAAATCATCCCACCCTCTTCCTCTCCCATAGAGTCCAAAAGTCCTTTCTATACATTTGTGTCTCTTTTGCTGTCTCACATACAGGGTCATCACTGCCATCTTTCTGTATTCCATATATATGTGTCAGTTTTGAGTTGTTTTATTCAGTGAGAATTTTCACGAGTTTAAGCCTGGGAGATAGCATCTCAAGTATCCCTGAGAAAACTTCTCTGAGTAGGAGGGGAAAGGAGTCAGGTTACATAGAAGTTTGCAACAAAAGGCAGGTAGTCTGAACATCAAAAATAATTTTGTGAATTAAAACCAGATATCCCAAGTTAAGGCATTTAGCTCTTTTCTATGTATAGTAAGATGCAAGAGTCTGGGCTCATTGAAATCATTCTTTTCATATGCATTCCAGCTATCTGGGGCCAGCATGCTGTGTGTTTTCACATCCAGAGTTCCTCAGTGCTCAGGGTAGGTAGGGGCTAAGACTGATGGCTACCAGATCTCACACATGTTCTCTGGAGGTAATCATTTTAAACATAGTCAAAGCTACCTCTATTTGCAAGTGACAATATACTAATTCCATAATGTCTAACTATACAGTATAATATATTATATATACATATTATACTAATATACTAATAAGTATACTGCTGC
The DNA here is from genome assembly GCA_006410635.1 of Cephalophus harveyi. Taxonomy (NCBI): domain Eukaryota; kingdom Metazoa; phylum Chordata; class Mammalia; order Artiodactyla; family Bovidae; genus Cephalophus; species Cephalophus harveyi. The sequence continues at coordinate 316,527 of SJYT01055552.1, forward strand.
TGCTGCTAAGTCGCTTCAGTCGTGTCCGACTCTGTACGACCCCATAGACGGCAGCCCATCAGGCTCGCCCATCCCTGGGATTCTCCAGGCAAGAACACTGGAGTGGGTTGCCATTTCCTTCTCCAATGCAAGAAAGTGAAAAGGGAAAGTGAAGTCACTCAGTCGTATCCGACTCTTAGCGACCCCATGGACCACAGCCTACCAGGCTCCTCCATCCATGGGATTTTCCAGGCAAGAGTATACTATATACTATAAATATATAGTATAATATACTATTAAATCAATAGAAAAAGTATGAAAAAAAAACAATAGCACAGTGTGAAATTGACATACATAAATCAATATTCTACCTAAATAAAAATAAACAATTAAATATATAATAAAAGAAATTACCCCATAAATAGTAGTAACAAAAAGGGTAAATACTCATGAATAATCTTAATAAGAAATGTGCAAAGCTTTGTAAGATTTAATAGATTATACACAGATTTTTTCTGCTCTTCCTTTCCCTGAATACACATTTACATTGTCCTTCTGATGTCCTTGAAGCTGGCATGGTCACTCAATAATACAGGACAATGATGTCAGACAGATGTCATAAGAGTCACTTCCCTCACAGGGAAGAAATTCTAAATTTCTAGTGCATCTATTTTTATAATCTCTGAACGAATTAGTTCCTTAGAGGAGAAGAAAAAAAAAAAAAGAAAACATTTAAGAGTGTGGCATTGAGAAAATCCTTTGAATTGAAAAGCATACTATCATCTGATTACATGTTCACAGGTCAAGTCTCTGGACCATTTTTGTCCAAGCAAACTTTCTTAAGACTAAGCACACCACAGAAATTTATTTCTGAGAATTCTGGGCGCTAAATCTGTTATTTCCCACCAGGGATCCCAAAATGAACTCACAGGAACAATGGTTGATAATGGAAGAGAAGCTCCACGCTGGTGTGGGCTGCCCCTTCCTCCTGAATACTGATCTGATAGGGAGTCTGCATTAGGGCCAGCGTTGCCTATGACTGGAGGCTAGTCTGCTGCTGCTGCTGCTGCTAAGTCGCTTCAGTCGTGTCCGACTCTGTGCGACCCCACAGACGCCAGCCCACCAGGCTAGTCTAGTGATACTTAATTTTAGGGCTGAGTTAAAAAGTTGATTATCACTTACAATTTAACCTTTATCAGCAAAGAGTGTAATGTTTTGAACTTCATCTCTTTTGATATGCTCCCCATTTTTTCCAGAATGTGGATAATATATTAATCACAGTAAGTTAAGACCAAACATACACACACACACATACAATTCATGCTACATATTCAGTGCAATATGTCGATAAATATCAGCTCTTCATAGTAATTCTGAACTCATGATGACAAAGGCTCCATCATCATGTAACTGCATCATCTGGATATCAGAGTTTCTTCAGTCACCACTGCAGTGCAAGAAACAGCTTGAGAGACAAGTACCAGCAGTGTCATGACTTGGCTTTAAAGTGGCACAGATAATTTCCATCACCATTTCATCAGAATAGTCAGGCAGTCATACCTAATTTCAAAATGGTGGGGAAAAAATTCACAACCCCATACTCAAAGACTTTTTCCCTTAAAAGAGCTTTACCCTCTGCATCCTGTAAATTTTGTTATATCTTCAAAATTTTAGCAGCCACTAACTGCAAAGAGGGTTGGACAAGGGCTCTGTGGAATGAGATGAAGTAACGTCTTCTATGGACTTCCCTGGTGGCTCAGACAGTAAAGAATTGGCTGAAATACAGGAGACTCGGGTTGATAGGATTCTTACCAAAGCCACAAAACCACTATAGGCTTCCCCAGGGGCTCAGTGGGAAAGATCTGCCTGCAAAGCAGGAACCACAGGAAACATGGGTGATTCGATCCCTGGATGGGGAAGATTCCCTGGAGGAGGGCATGACAGCCCACTCCAGTATTTTCACTTGGAGAATCCCCATGGACAGAGGATCCTGGCAGAGTAGCCGTAGGGTTGCAGAGTCCGACACAATTGAAGCGACTTAGCACAGCACACACAATGTCTTCTATGCTCTTGTCCAGCGCTGATGACACCATTCTGTAGGAGTTGCTGGGACCAGCTGGTGACATTCGGTTTCATGGTAGCACATCAGTATCAATATCTGGGTGGTGGTGAGGAGTAATCAGTCTCCAGAACCCCTGAATCTGGAACATTGTTAAATGAAAAACTCTCTTGGTGTGATCAGCAAGTTCTTGTTGGAACCTCTTCAGTGACCTGGGAAAGGCAAGCTTGAGGAATCCACAAAGCCTGCCTTCATCTCACCTCGGGAATGTCATAACCTTGGCAGTGGTGATGGGGCAATTTTGGTGGGGATGGGGAACTATCTTGATATCTGCCCTCTCTCTACTTGCTGGGCTTCTCTGCCATATGTGGGTCCTCTCTTCTAGGTCTCAGCAGTTCCAGGTGGGCCTTTGGATGCTAAAGCTCAGGAAACTATCAAAGGATATCCTGTATTTGTATCTTCATTACTAATCATGCTGCTTGACACACTGTCTCAGCCAAACAAACTCCTAAGAACTGCTTTTTATGATTGTTGTGGCCACCTCAGATGATCTCGAGAAATTTGGTGTTTTTGTTTGCTCCTCTGAAATCCGCTTGCATGAATCCTTGCACTGCTCTGTTTGGTTGTCTGCTGGGGTCACTAAATTCTAAAACAGTGAGAGGCACTCCTATTGCTGAAACAGACACAAAAACTCAATATAACTTCCTAAGTATAACACTAATGTAGAAATACTTTTTAAAATTGGAAATAATTTCATTAGGTTGTAAACCTATGTCATCGAGTCATTTAAAATAGTAATTGTATAATCCAGTGCACTATCAGTATAAAAATAAGACAGATTTATTTTTAGGAAGTACTACAGATTCTACTGCTTATAGGGCTGTCCTAATGCATTTCAGTGTGTACTATTTACATTTTAAAGCAACAGAACTATTTGCATAACAAATCTTGAAATGTCCTAAATCACTATGCATATCCATAACCAATATTATGCTGATGAATATATTTTTAAGATAACAGAAAAAAGGTTTGAAGATGTTCAGATTTACTTATAAAGGATTGGCACAATACTGTAAATTCCAAAATAGTGTCTCATGTTACTAAGAACACATGAGAAAAGTGAAAGTGACAATAGGTAAAGTGTGAGAGAGAAAAGAAGGGAAGGCTCACAGGGGCAGGGGGAGAGACAAAGGGCAGAAGATAAAAAAGAGAAGAAATGAGAAAAAAGAGAGGAAGGGAGAAATGAGGAGAATACATGGCAAGATAAAAAAATTAGCTTTATTTTATCACTGCCTTGATCAAGGAATTGAATCCATTATCATCATTTCACCAAAGAGGTTTAGGAAAGTAATTCTGTTTGCTCCACTTGGTGTTTATTAAAGAGGAAAGAAAGTGATCACACTCTACTGTCAGCAAAAATTTAATTGTAGTAAAGCACTGAAGCTTAGAAGCATTCATTTTCCTTGGTTAAGTTATCTTCAAACTCGTAAGAGAAATAAACTGAGTTTGTGGGAAGTCTTTGAACGTCTATAAAATAGGGACTGTTTGATTTGTCACAGAGACAGTTCTCATCTTGAATACGACTACATTTCTTTATGTTTTGATCAGTAAATCTTAAAACTAGCCCATGTTTCAAAGAACTATAAAATTAGGGTTTTGGTAACTATAAATCAGATGTGTAAATATGGTCTTCATATCAGCATTGTCAGTTTGATTTTAAAATATCTGAAATGTACAAGTCTACCCTTTCCACCACATAAATAGAAGATATAGAAAACTTTATAATAGAGTTCCAATAGAAAAACAGAAAAAGACGCATCTCCCTGATTCTGAGTTCTCCTTCTGCTCCACATCTGTGTATACACCCAAACACAGACACACAAACACACAGAGACAGACACAGACTCAAGGACAAACATACTTGAGTCTATAAAGGTATGAAAGAATGTCTTGCTTTCTGGTTTAATTAAAATCTGGACATAAACTCAGTGGTCTACTTAAGAAAAGAAGTATTAGTTGCTCAGTCATCTCTGACTCTTCAACCCCATGCACGGACTGTAGCCCGCAGGCTCCTCTGTCCATGGAATTCTCCAGGCAAGAATACTGGCGGGTGTTACCATTTCCTTCTCCAGGGGAATCTTCCCATCTGGTCTCCTGCATTGCAGGCAGACTCTTTACTATCTGAGCCACCAGTGACTCCTGATTTAGGTGGTTTTATTGAGTAACAAATTAATTTTCCAGAAAATGATGTAGTTTCTTAAGGCTGCCATACCACAGTCAAGGTATGGCTTAAAACAACAGAAATGTAATCTCTCACAGTTCCTGACACTGGAAGCCAAAATCAAGTGTGGGCAGAGTTATGACCCTTCTGGGGCTTTGTGTAAAACCCTTTTTTCTCAGGAGCTTCCAGGGGCAATAGTCAAACCTTGCTGCTGCTTAGCCTGCGGCGGCATCACTCTTGTCTCCACCTCTGTTACCACATGATATCCTCCTCCTACTTGTCTGGGTTCACAATGTCTTCCCTCCCTGCATGCCTGTCTTTCCTTTTTAAAAGAACACCAGTGATTTTACATTAAGGACTCACCCACTTCAGTACGAACTCATCCACAATGATCCTATTTTCCAGTTAGGTCATATTCTGAAATTTGGGGCTTCCCAGAGGGTGCTAGTGGTAAAGGATCCACCTGCCAATGCAGGACACATAAGAGATGCAGGTACGATCCCTTGGTGGGGAAGAACCCCTGGAGGAGGAAATGGCAACCCACTCTAGTATTCTTGCCTGGAGAATCCCATAGACAGAGGAGTCTAGCGGGCTATAGTAAATAGGGTTGCAAAGAGTCAGACACAACTGAAGCAACTTATCACACACACACACAACTTTAACATACATTTTTAAGGGATACAATTCAACCTACAACAGTAGATGAAGTTATTTCTTAAATGTACAAAACTATTTCCATTTCTTTTATCATATTAGAAAGTCTTTAAAACCTACTAGGAACTTCCAAGCTTTCTTTTTGGTATTTATTTTAACTACTAGTAAAAATAATATAGATTAAGCATGGAAAATGTAAAAATGCATAAACTTATAATGAAGGCAGTTACAATCACCTGTAGAGATTAACTGCAATAAAAATACTTTGGTATTTATGTAAAAGCATAAGTTCATTCTGCACACACAATTCTATGTTTTATTCTGCACAATATCAAATATTCTAGTTGTACTCACAATATGTAGCCACTAGTTGTAAGGTCATATATTTAAACACCCTCTATTAATGGTTATTCATTTTGTTCTCAAATATATCCCATTTTAAATATTTTTGTAGTAAATAGCATCTAAAATCTTTACCTACATTTAATATCATCTTTTTTCTGATCTAGCATCTATTTTCTGCTCCATCTCTGGTATCTAAGATTATAAACTTCTTTTAGGTTCATGTTATCATTTCTACTCAGCATTTTGTACCTAATGTCCAACCCTTCTTCTTGAAACACACTTTTCTGAACGTTTCATAGGCTACCTCTTTCTAATCCTTCAGGTCTCTCTTTAGGTATCACTCTATAGACAGGCCTTTCCTGACACCTTGCAAAATGGTGTACTAGTTCCCTGTAATGTAATAAAGTCCATAACACAATTGTTCCTCATTTTTTATTTAATACTGTGAATGGAGGATCTGTGACTTTCTTATCTACCCAACAATCCCCAGTGCACAAAATGTAACTACTCAACAAACGTTCTCCAGCAGTCCCTATCTTGGAAATGTCACCATCAAACTTCCAGCTTCCATACCTGCATTCTGAATCTTGTAAGGCTTCTGAATTATCACCTTGTTCAAAAAATCCACGTTATCACTGTATCTTCCTTGACCTACTACAGTGCTTAAATAAAATCCACTCTCCCCACCTGCCCTTTTATAATCCATTCTCAATTTCCAGTGTCTTTTATAAAGATTATTCAAACTATGCAGTTTTACTGTCTATAATATTCAATGGCTTTTACTGCTTTCAAGGTTAAAGAGAAAGTCTTTCACATTACTCGGATGGTTTGCAAATAGCACCTGCGTTCCTGCCCAGGCTAATGTCACCATTTCCTGCCCTATTTTGCCTACTGCAAGCATATGGGCTTTCTCTGAGATCCCCAAAACTGCCATGTTGTCTTCTGCCATAAATCATTTATACAAGTTGTTCCCTTTATAAAAAATGATTATACCTGCTCTAACTCTGTATAAAATACTCCCTCTTTTTTTACATACATAAAATCTTTCATTGGGTGATCAATCCTTTCACCTATTAATCAAAGGCATAATGCTTTAACAAATCACTACGAATATTTAACAAATAGTAGGAAGAAGGAAACTAACATTCATTAAAAGCTAAGTGCCAAGCTTTCCTTTTGTTGTTGCTATTTTGCTTTGTTTTTAATTTTTTTCTTTCAATTTTATTGAGATATAATTGACATATGGCACTCTTTAAGGTGCACAGCACAATGATTTGATTTGCATTGTGAACTGCTTATCATAATAAGTTTAGTGAGCATCCATCAAACTTATATAGATACAAAACTAGAGAAATATCTTTTTCCTTGTGATGAGATTTCCTAGGTTTTACACTCTTACATAACGTACGTGCATTCTCAGTCGCTTCAGTCGTGTCCGACTCTTTGTGATCCTATGGACTGAAGCCCACCAGGTTCCTCGGTCCATGGGATTCTTCGGAAAAGAATACTGGAGTGGGTTGTCATGCCCTCCTCCAGGGGATCTACCTGACCCAGGGACTGAGCTTCTGTCTCCTGCATTTCCTGCATTACAGGCAGATTCTTTACCACTGAGCTACTGAGGAAGCCCTCATATGTAACATACAGCAGTGTTAATTGTATTTATCATATTGCACATTACATCCCTGGTTCTTATGTATCTATAACTGCAACTTTCTACCTTCTGACTGCCTCATCCAACTCCCCCTCTCGCCATTGTGCAACTCATTCTTCAAATATCAATTCTAAGATCATGTGTTCAGAGAAACCCTTTCTGGCTTTGCTGACTTCATCAGATTAAAATATGCTTGTTCTTAAAGCACGGAAACATGTTGTGGATTTCCTTTATAGAATACTGTTTATCTAACGTTAGATCTGCCTTTTAACATGCAGATGTAAAGCTGGTTCTGGGAGATGTGATACTTACTTGGGGACAGGGTGGACATTTGAGTTTCTTTCAGAACTTCGCTTGGATAGAAACTCATCTGTCTCCAGTTGTTACATCTCTCATCTCGCAGCAGAGGCCTCGTTTGCTTCCCCCTCACTGAGCTCTTCTACCCCCCTCACCAAGCCGTTCTGTAACTCACAGAGCTTCACAGTGAGCCCTGTGTGTTGGAAGGTGGTGGGGGGAGGGGGAACACCACAGTGGACTCTGAGAGTCTTCTGATTTCAGCCTTGCCACATACATCTATTGTTAATAAGTCCTTTCAACAAGGAATTCAAACAAAAGTATATCCAGTTTTGGTTTATCATTAAAAAGTAGTGAAATATTATTTAAAAGAAAAAAATATTTTGGGGAGGTGCCTTTTATATCATTGACTCCTAGTTCATGATATATTAGTTCTCATGGGAAAATTCAAAGTTTATGAACAGTCAAACCAATAAAAATAAACCTTCCTCAGATCCTTTTCCCCAAGTACCTAGATTTTCCCCTCAATGGCAATCCTAATAATAATGGTTTTTTTTTTTAGCTTTCCAGAGATAAGAGTTTCTATTACTAGGAAAGATTTTTTTGACAAAAATCGGTGTGGTCTTGCCAGAATCTTGACTAATAGTAATACATTATTAATATACATAAAAGGATCACATGTCTTTACTGTCTTATCATTCAGTTCAGCCAAACATTATAGTATTCCCAACTCCCCACATCCCTGTTTCTGTTGCTACCATTTTATAAGACTTTTAAGGGTTCTGTCCTATAAAATACTTCTCAGTTTCTCAGCTTATCCCCTTTCCTGATCAGAATTCAGCATTATTGGTTCTGCTAATCCTGTTACCACTAAACCATCTGTTTTCTAGCTTACAATATTTTGTTGATATATAACATACTCCTCTATCCTCCCTGCCTGCCTGACTTTATGATTCACTTTCTTTTTAATCCTGCTTCCCTTAATCACTTTAGTGAAGTTTCAGAGAGAGAGTGAAATTATGTGCACATATCCAACTCACAATTTTAACTGAGAATTTCTTATTGCTTTTAATCTCTTATAGCAGGAGGACTGGAAATTTTTCCTGTAAATGAACAGACAGTAAATAATTTATGCTCTTCAAGTCAATTAGACTCTATCATAACTACGAATTCTGGCTTTGGGTTACAAAGGCAATCATAGACAATATATAAATTAAGAAGCATATTTGTATCCCAAAAACTTTATTTATAAAAGCAGGTGATTGGTAGGATTTAGCCAGTAAGCCACAGATTTTTGATATAGCTTAAAGAACTAATCACTTCAATATTTTTTTGCTACATCTTTCTTCTTCAACATGCTCTTAAATGATATGAAGATCGGAACTCTAATCAGTCAATCCCTTATTTCTCTCTCTCTGTCTCTCCCTCTCTCTCTCACACACACACACACATGCATGCACACACAAACAGATACACAAGCACACCCCACGTCATTTTAGTATGTGGAACCAGCACAATTCATGACAAAGAATCAGCATATATAATGCCCACCTCACTCTTCTTTTATGTTGAGGCTATTCCTTTGCTCAGGTTGAAAACAGACTCAATTGTGTAATGGAATCGTCAGAGAAACTTTAGTTTCTCTAAACTTTAGTCTGGGAAGGTGGGATGAGATGGACAGCTTCTCTCTAAATTAAGATCCTCCTCTGCAACTAGCTGTGGTTTTCTCTCTTTGAGACTGATGCATACAGATACACCAGAAAGAAATGAAGTAGGACTTTCTTACCGAACTAGACCTGTTGTAAGGCAGCATTGAATTCTCTGGGCCTGCTGCTGCTAAGTCACATCAGTCATGTCTGACTCTGTGGGACCCCATAGATGGCATCCCACCAGGCTCCTCCGTCCCTGGGATTCTCCAGGCAAGAACACTGGAGTGGGTTGCCATTTCCTTCTCCAATGCATGAAAGTGAAAAGTGAAAGTGAAGTCGTTCAGTCGTGTCCTACTCTTAGCGACCCTATGAACTGCAGCCCACCAGCCTCCTCCGTCCATGGGATTTTCCAGGCAAGAGTACTGGAGTGGGGTGCCATGGCCTTCTCCATCTCTGGGCCTGACAAGGGTTAAAGTTGACCGTTTCTCCTGTGAGTGCTTTCAGGGTGTTTTTCAACACATTCCTCACTGCTGGTGCCCCTCTGACAAGTCCCAGGAGTAAGAGGAAATTATTCCTTACTCCTCTCAACCTCTGCCTCATTGTTGGTGAACACACAGCTTCTGGCCAGCAAGGATGTAGCTAGGAAAGTAGTTTATGAGTCATATCATATTCTCAACATCTTTTTTTTTTTAATTGGATTTGGTATGCCAGTTGAAATTGCAACTTATCTCCCCATCTCTCTCTCTCTCTCTCACACACACACACACACCTAATTTACACCCTAGTTTTTCTCTTGTTCTAGCATTTTTTGTATATTTTGGGGTTTTGAATCATGTCTTCTTTGGAGGGTACTGAAGATATTTGATTGGGTTTGTACTCCAATCTCATATACCTCAGGTGATATCCCCTCACTAAAGTGTTCTCTATAGCCTAAAGATTTTGTCGGTAAAAAAGGAAACGCTTCTGTTTGTCATATTCTCCTCTGAGTCTGATTTCTGCCTCTCAGGGTCAGATTTAGAGGACAGGGAATAAGAGGACCAAGAATAATATGACTGCACTATTTGAAGGTCCCTTTTGTTTATGACCATCCGCTGTCATGACAGGTACTCAAATGCTAGACATTTTACTGATGATTTTAGTGAATTTGTGAGCTCCGCCATCCCCACATGCCAATTTTGGGCAAGGGCTATAGACCCCTTGGCTCGATTGGTTTTCTCCTGGGGTCTCCTTATCCCAGCAGGCATCTGTCTTAGTGCAGCTGTGTTTCAGGCTGTCTCTTGACCCAAAGGAAAACATACACATGTTACCATGTCAAACTCTATAAAGGCAGGCTGCTCCTATGGCCGGCCCTCTCTCCTGGCCCTACTATTTTAGGCTGCTTCAGATGACAGCTCACATTCTGGCTTCTCTTGACAAGAAGCAAGCAGGCATTTTATCATTACAGGTCAACCCCAGCAAATTCCTGGAATAAACAACATGCTTTCCTAAAAATTACTTTGACTCCTGATGGCAACAAGTGGTGAGCCCATGATATCCTGCATCTCTGCATTTATCAGCTAGGGAGAGATCAGTTTTCCTAATATGCATAAAAGATTTCCTTAATACCTTTCTCTGGGGCCACATGGTGAAAGAAGCAACTCCCAGAAGGGAGATTAAGGGCACAGCCCATTCTCCTTCCCTGGATTCTCATCAAAGGGCATAGAATGTCTACTAAGGAAGCTCCTGGAACCATGTAACAAGACCAATTGGCACAGATTCAGTTTTGCCACACTTTGCCTATTTCTGAAAAACAAAACCGTGATCTACAACCTATGAATCCAATTCTCTTATGTTTACATATGAAAGGAAAGAGGGTTAATTCTTGGAATTCAAACTTTCCTTCTTAAAATGCAGTTGATCTGGGGAGCTTATCTTTTAGGATTTAATATGGTGGAGGATAAATTAAAGATCATTAGAAGTTAATTCTGAGACCAATTTGGCTCTTGTCTCTCTATATATGCATTTATTTAATTTTAATCTTTGGTTTTGCTGAGATTTCTTTTTTTTTTTTTCAGATAAAATTTCAACTTACCATCTAGATCTGTGTGTGCTTTCATAATTTTTTTCTGGAACATACTGAATCTTTAACAAGAAGATGAAACAGAAGTAATAAAGAAAAATCAGAATAAGAAAGTTAACGTTACAAACAGATGAAAGATTGCCTGCTATTCTTTACTGGTTATCCTAACACTGCTCTCTATTACAGGCTTTCTCAACCATGGCACTACAGACCCTGTGGAATGCACTATACTTTTTGCAGGGATCTGTCCTGGGCAGTATCAGAGAAGGCAATGGCGCCCCACTCCAGTACTCTTGCCTGGAAAATCCCATGGGCGGAGGAGCCTGGTAGGCTGCAGTCCATGGGGTCACTAAGAGTTGGACATGACTGAGCAACTTCACTTTCACTTTTCACTTTTATGCATTCAAGAAGGAAATGGCAACCCAGTCCAGTGTTCTTCTGGAGAATCCCAGGGATGAGGGAGCCTGGTGGGCTGCCGTCTATGGGGTTGCACAAAGTTGGACACGACAAGCAACTTAGCAGCAGTCCTGGGCTGTATAGCATGTCTTGCCAGATTCTCTGTCCCCTACCCAAAACACGCCAGTAATATCACTCCTCTCCCTCAAGATGTGACAATCAGAATGTCTCCTGACATTGGCAAATATCGCCTTGAGGCAAAATTTGCTTCTCAGTTAAGAATCCCTGCTCTCAAAGGTAACAATTTTATGAGTTTTATTTTTTAAGATTTTATAGTGATTACTTCCATAACCAGAACATATGCTTCTATCTCTATTTCAGATACATCAACCCCCACTTCCTATTACTCTCCTTCCTGTGTTTCATGATGTTATTATTTTTAGTGATAGTCCTACATTTCAAAGCTTATGGAATATACTTGTCTTTCTTGATTTGTTCTATGTATTATCCATGACTCCTACATTCTCTTCTCCTCTCCTCCACTTTATCTCCAAAATTCTTTCTACAATATTGCTCTTGCATCTGTTTATTTTAATACCACTTCGTGTTTCTGGTACAGAGAATTATAAGGAGCGTATTTTAAACGGCTTAGAATTCACCATTCACACAACTCCTATTGACACAAAGAAATGAATATACATGGCTTTAGAAAATCAAACAGTACAGATAAGTATATAAAAGAACATAAAAGCCTTCATCTCTGCAATAGCTCAGATTCTTGTGACAAGAGAACCTGGTCACCCTGGATGAGAATTTAATGCAGCAGAAGCAAACAGATAAAATGGAACAAACACAGCAGAAAGTACAATTGAATTTCTGTTGCCTGAAAGAGAAGTCCCAATGCTGAGGCCAAGTGAATTATCCTTTTCATATCCCATCAAGTCCTCAAATCCTGTTATAGGATTGTTTGTTTCATTTTCTGGATGAGACATCCATGACTCTGAGCAGCCTCCTCGCAGCTGGTGCAGGCACAGAGCAGAGGAATGCACGAACAAGTTTAGAATCCTTCCTCCCCACACAATCTTCACGGGGTCACCCTGTGAAGAGAGCAGTGTGAATTTACAGTGACCTGGTGGCAAGTCTGGGTGTGCATGTGAGTGGAAGATCTCAGGTGGTATCCTCCAGGATTTTCCTGTTGGAATTGCTTCCGGGCCTGTCTATATTTATAAATGACTGAAAAGTACAGATGTCTTGTTCGCCTTAAAGACTAGTGTAAATGGCAATTATATTCCTCAAAGAAAACAGATATTTCCTAAAACACCTGAGACCTTTTGAACTTTCTATTGTGCTAATTTTATCTGAGTTTGGCACAGGAGCCCCAAAAGGATCCCCAAGATTCCACCAAACTCCGCATACAGTTTTGAATCTCCAGGCTCTCCATGGCAGAACGCAGAGAGCACTGCGCCCTACACTGGACTATCTGGTGGCCACCGTGCGCTCTGCTCATCACTCAAATCTATAATTTGTTTTGGTTTAACTGTCCATGTAACAAAGTGTACACATGGGCTCAAAAGAACATAAGAAACAGTATTCAGTGAATTTTATGGATGGAGTATCATGGTCAATCAAGTTAACTTTCACTGACTCAGCATGGTCTTTACGCTCACATAGCACCCCATTCTCAAAATTTCACAGGCACAGTAGAATGTGACCTTTTCAAAGAACTGATCTTTTAATCTCCAGAACATGTCAGTTAACACTGTTTTTAGGGTGTGTAAGTGTGTGATAAGTCACCTCAGTTGTGTCTTTTTGTGCCCCCTTGGACTGTAGCCCACCAGGCTCCTCTGTTCATGGGATTCTCCAGACAAGAATACTGGAGTGGGTTGCCATGTCCTCCTCCAGGGGATCTTCCTGATCTAGGGGTTGAATCCATGTCTCCCACGGCTTCTGCACTGCAGGTGGATTCTTTACCACTGACCCACTGGGAAGCCCTTTTTTAGGGTACCTGCTACTTTTTGCTCTCCAAAAAATACACGTGATCTTTTTCATAAAGTGTGAAATGCTATGGAATAGCTAGAGTGGTTAAGATCCCTGATCACTAAAGTGAGGTGCAGAGACAGAGAGCTGACATCCCAGTGATAGGTGTTGCCACTGACATTAGCCCTGCTATCTTCTTTAACCTCTGTATATTTTCATTCTCACTGGTATCAGGAAGCCCATACACACAAATTCTCCTGAGCAACCTCAGCCAAGAGACCATTCAGTCAGCAAAAAGCATTTCACCACGCTGTTGTTTTCCAGAGAAATGTACATGTCAAATATATATTGAAAGAAAAAGACTTCAAAGTACTTTAAAAAGATGTTCCTTGAGGATGAAAATACAGTATGCCCAGAATAAATTCCTAATGCCCTCATTTATATTATTTTCTCGATATTATAGCAGTGTCTATCTGGTCCTTCACCTGACTTTAAATAGGGCCAATGATTAGTTGAAGTTTTCATGAAGCAGCCAGACAAAATAGGAATGTAACAGTTTTCAAATAAGCATGACAAATACAGACACTCTTATTTATGAAATTGTATTACTAAATTCAAACCATTTTTAAGTATTGCTCAGGACTTTTGTTGCTATTGGTTGGCAGGTTTTGCTCACACAAAGGTGGATTCTTTACCAACTGAGCCCCAGGGAAGTCCGAGAATACTGGAGTAGGTAACCTATCCCTTCTCCTGCGGGTCTTTCTGACCCAAGAATCAAACTGGGATCTCCTGCACTGCAGAAAGATTCTTTGCCAGGTGAGGTACCAGGGAATCCAACACAAACCTCATATCCCTATATTTCTGTAAATATAGTCTTTCTTCAGTATCTGTTGGCATGGGGTCCATGAGCCCACTCAAATACCAAGATCAGCAGGTGCTCAAGTCTCATATGAAATGGCACAGTATTCACGTATAACCTATGCATATCCTCCAGTACACTTTAAATCTGCTAAGTCGCTTCAATCGTGTCCGACTCTGTGTGACCCCATAGACGGCGGTCCACTAGGCTCCGCCGTCCTTGGGATTCTCCAGGCAAGAACACTGGAGTGGGTTGCCATTTCCTTTTCCCGTGCATGAAAGTGAAAAGTGAAAGTGAAGTCGCTCAGTCGTGCCCGACTCTTAGCGACTCCATGGACTGCAGCCTCCCAGGCTCCTCTGTCCATGGGATTTCCAGGCAAGAGTACTGGAGTGGAGTAATACAACGTAAATGCTATATAGCAGTAATGTTAGTTGCTTAGTCGTGTCTGAATCTGCAACCCTGTGGACTGTAGCCCATCAGGCCCCTCTGTCCATGGAATTATCCAGACAAGAACACTGGAGTCGGTTGCTATTTCCTTATTCAAGAGATCTTCCAGACCCAGGGATTGGACCTGGGTCTCCTGCACTGCAGGAAGTTTCTTTACCCTTTACCTCTGAGCCACAAAGGAAGTCAATAATTGCTATATAAATAGTTGGATATACAATGTATGTGTTATGTAAATAGTTGTCTGAAGAGTGCAGTAAATTCAACTTTGCTTTTTGGAACTTCCTGGAGTTTAAAAAAAAACTTTTGATCCACAGTTGTTTAAGTTCGCAGATGCAGAACCTGTGGCTATGGAGAGCCGACTATATAAATAAGGTAGCTGTCTGTAAGAACCCCTTCTCAAGTTTCATTCCAGTCTGTATTTGACTTCATGGACATGCTAGACTTTTATTTTTGTTGTTGTTAGTATGGTGTCATTGAGAGATGGTACAGGAAGAGAGTATCATTTTCCTATTTTGAGCAATTCACTAACTACTTAAGAAAAGAACAATGTAGCAAGATGAGGGTCACTAGGTCCCCTTGGTGGCTAGAGAGTTATTTTGATGGGAAAAACTATTCCAGAAAGAACAGCATTTTTTTTCAGAGCATGTAATCAGAAAACCAAGAGCTGTTGTGGAGACAATGAACTTGGCTGGAGTCTTATATGAATGGGAGCAAAGCACCATTGAACTGAATATATAGATGTATTCTTTGGTCTTGGAGGCTTTGAATCATATTTGTATTTCAGTTAGTAGGCAAAGATTTTGAACTGGGGCTGTGCCTGAAACAGAACTGCTACTTAGGGAAAATCTAAGTTTCACTGTAGTCTGTATTTGAGTTCAGGGGTATGTTAGAATTTTATTTTTGGTGTTGTTGGTATGGTGTCAATGAGACATGTGACAGGAAGATAATATAATCTTCCTATTTTGAGCAATTACTTTCCATAAAGACCAACCAGAAAAGACAGGAGCACCAAATAGGTAATTAAAACAGTAGTCTTGGCAAGAGGTTATGAGGCTTTCCAGGTGGTGCAGTGGTAAAGAATTCACTTGCCAAATGCAGGAGATGGAAGAGACATAGGTTCAATCCCTGGATTGGGAAGATCCCTGGATTGGGAAGGAAATGGCAACTCGCTCCAATATTCTTGCCTGAGAAATCCCATAGATTAGAGGAACTTGGAGGGTTACAGTCCGTGGGGTCGCAAAGAATCAGACACGACTGAGCACACCCACACACACACACAAAGTGAGGCTTCAACTAAAATAACTCCAGGAGTGGAGAAGGATGGAAGTTTTAATACTGATTTCTGGTCTCTTGTCTGGGCACAACTGTCAGGCACCTGACCTCAACAATGATAGTGTTTCTTTATATCAATCCACTTAATACAGCATATTTACCAGAATGCTTTAATCAAACTCAACACAGGAATAGAAAGTTAAATATGTAGCTAAGATGCCTGCCTAGGTTGAGCTTTGGCAAAGAGAACACAAGTGCCAGAGAAACATAAGACTACATGACAAGGGAATTAGCAAGAGCTTCGCAAACTTGTAGGGACATCAGAATCACATGGGGGATTTTTTAAAAATAAAGGTGAAGATGGCTGAATCTTACCCTGGAGAGTCAGATTCAGCAAAAGTTGAAGTGTTTATACCAAATACTCATATTTGTAAGAGATCTTTATGTGATCCTGGTACACAGTCAAGACTTTACTAATCTACAAATGAGGATCTGCTAACGAGGGCACTAAGCGGAGCACACACATTTATCATGTCTTTAGGGCAAGCTGCTTCTTAGGTGATGATCTGTCTCTAGTGTTTGCTGTGTTCCTACGTGATTCTGTTCCATAATGTTCCCTCTGCTGCTCCTGATTACCCCTAGAGTTTGGCAACCTGAACTTCACATTTCTGTGGACGTCTTGATAACACAGTCCTGAACCTCTGAACTGGTAACATTAAGTTCATGACAAAATGTTGACTCAACTAAAGAATCTTCACTCTGTTATCAGGAAACACAGGTTTAGTGACCTGATGCTGACTTCTTTAAAAATGTTCTGACACTGAAGTCTACCTCAACTGCAGTTAATTCAGAAAAGAAGATTCAAAGCTCTTTAGCTTATTTATCAAGAAATTCAATAGCTAAATTGAATGTTTTGTCACAAGAGATTTTTGTAAAAGGTCATTTATATAGCTATGTGTTTTGGGCTGTGAAAATATACATGTACCTCTCTCTTTCTCTCTCATACACTAGTACACACACACACACACACACACACACACACACACACCCCTCTTAAATTTTACTGGAATAATTAATTCACCTAGCATGGGTTGGCAATATCTTTCCAGAGAATAGTTTATACTTTTGGACTCATCATTTATCTTACCAGGTCAATTTACAGCAGAGCTGTTTTACTGGAAGAAATGCCAAAAGGTAAAATTTACCTTTCATCTTCTTTGTAATAAATTAGCTTAATTTCCTATGTTATTTTTCTTTGCTTCAGCTTGCTCTTGGAAAAACTATTATTTTATCTCACATAGGAGTTGCCAGCCATGGTCCATGGACTGTCTCCATCAAGGAGATATATTTCATTTGGCTAGAGAAATATTTCATGGCATTTAAATTTGAAAGTTTTAAGATAACAGTATATCATGTCCAATTAAACAATTCATAACTTTTTATATTGCCTTTGACCGGGATCTATCTCCATGCATGCATGTTTCTTGACTTATCTTTAATAGAATTTGAGCTTGAAACATCTGATCTAAAACTGGCTTTATATATCACCATGCACAAATTCCAGGTATAATTTGCATATGACAAAATGCATCCATTGTATGTGTATAGTTTCTTTATGTTGACAGATAAATACGCCCATGAAATTAACATCACAATCAATTTACATAATATTTCTATCACCCTGAAAGTTTCCTTATGCTTTTTTGTTCTAAAATTTAAGGTAAATGTTATCATAGAATTTGTGTTATTCTATTAGTTCATTAGATCACTATCATTTTTGCCTTTTGAGATACATCCATGCTGTGTCTCTATTGCTGAACAATAATTGCATCCCAGAAATATGCCACTTTTTAAATTGATTGACAAGTTGATGGACACTCTTTCCAATTATTAGTTATGATGAATATAACAGGTATGAACATTTGCATGGTTTTATGTTGATATTTATATTTATTTTTTGATCCTACAGGCAATAGCCTTGCTGTCCCCTTAATTTTCAAACAGTTCCATACTCATTCTTATCTGAGTTCATTTCAACAAACATCTATTGAGCAACTATTATTTTAATCAGGCACTTTAATAGACTCTAGATATACAAAACAAAAAAGCCAAAACTTGTTTCTCATAAGATAACAAGTCCAGAATAATAAAGCAACTTTTGGGCTTCACTAATAGCTCAATTCGTAAAGAATCTGCCTGCAATGCAGAAGCCCTGGGTTCGATCCCCAGGTAGGGAAGATGCTCTGGAGAAGGGAAAGGCTACCCACTCCAGTATTCTGGAGTAGGTATGGTCTGGAGAATTTCATGGGCCGTATAGACCATGGGGTTGCAAAGAGTCAGACATGACTGAGCAACTTTAACTTTCATTTTTAAAAAGTACCAAATGGTATGAAATTTTCAAAAGTACATTTAAATTATAATACTTGAAGGGGGCAGCAAACTTTTCAAAAAGGAAATGTGAATATAAAATAGCAAAATGTAAGAAATTCCAATTGGTGCTAACACCATGAACAACAAAGAGTAACACACTTTCAGTTCAGTTCAGTCGCTCAGTCGTGTCCGACTCTTTGCGACCCCATGAATCGCAGCACGCCAGGCCTCCCTGTCCATCACCAACTCCCGGAGGTCACTCAGACTTACGCCCATCGAGTCAGTGATGCCATCCAGCCATCTCATCCTCGGTCGTCCCCTTCTCCTCCTGCCCTCAATCCCTCCCAGCATCAGAGTCTTTTCCAATGAGTCAACTCTTCGCATGAGGTGGCCAAAGTACTGGAGTTTCAGCTTCAGCATCATTCCTTGCAAAGAAATCCCAGGGCTGATCTCCTTCCGAATGGACTGGTTGGATCTCCTTGCAGTCCAAGGGACTCTCAAGAGTCTTCTCCAACACCACAGTTCAAAAACATCAATTCTTCGGCGCTCAGCCTTCTTCACAGTCCAACTCTCACATCCATATCATACATGACTACTGGAAAAACCATAGACTTGACTAGACGGACCTTAGTCGGCAAAGTAATGTCTCTGCTTTTGAAAATGCTATCTAGGTAGGTCATAACTTTTCTTCCAAGGAGTATTTCATGGCTACAGTCACCATCTGCAGTGATTTTGGAGCGCAAAAAAGTAAAGTCTGAAACTGTTTCCACTGTTTCCCCATCTATTTCCCATGAAGTGATGGGACCAGATGCCATGATTTTGGTTTTCTGAATGTTGAGCTTTAAGCCAACTTTTTCACTCTCCTCTTTTACTTTCATCAAAAGGCTTTTTAGCTCCTCTTCACTTTCTGCCATAAGGGTGGTGTCATCTGCATATCTGAGGTTATTGATATTTCTCCTGGCAATCTTGATTCCAACTTGTGCTTCTTCCAGCCCAGCGTTTCTCATGATGTACTCTGCATAGAAGTTAAATAAGCAGGGTGAAGATATACAGTCTTCATGTACTCCTTTTCCTATTTGGAACCAGTCTGTTGTTCCATGTCCAGTTCTAACTGTTGCTTCCTGACCTGCTTACAGATTTCTCAAGAGGCAGGTCAGGTGGTCTAGTATTCCCATCTCTGTCAGAATTTTCCACAGTTTATTGCGATCCACACAGTCAAAGGCATTGGCATAGTCAATAAAGCAGAAATAGATGTTTTTCTGGAACTCTCTTGCTTTTTCCATGATCCAGCGGATGCTGGCAATTTGATCTCTGGTTCCTCTGCCTTTTCTAAAACCAGCTTGAACAACTGGAAGTTCACGGTTCACGTATTGCTGAAACCTGGCTTGGAGAATTTTGAACATTACTTTACTAGCATGTGAGATGAGTGCAATTGTGCGGTAGTTTGAGCATTCTTTGGCATTGCCTTTCCTTGGGATTGGAATGAAAACTGATCTTTTCCATTCCTGTGGCCACTGCTGAGTTTTCCAAATTTGCTGGCATATTGGGTGCAGCACTTTCACAGCATCATCTTTCAGGATTTGAAACAGCTCAACTGGAATTCCTTCACCTCCACTAGCTTTGTTCATAGTGAGGCTTTCTAAGGCCCATTTGACTTCACATTCCAGGATGTCTGGCTCTAGATGAGTGATCACACCACTGTGATTATCTAGGTCATGAAGATCTTTTTTTTTTACAGTTCCTCTGTGTATTCTTGCCACCTCTTCTTAAGATCTTCTGCTTCTGTTAGGTCCATACCATTTCTGTCCTTTATCGAGACCATCTTTGCATGAAATGTTCCCTTGGTATCTCTAATTTTCTTGAAGAGTTCTCTAGTCACACTTTAGGGATCTGCAATTAATAGGGGAGGATATAAACTCCAAGTGGAGAACAGACACTTATTAAGTATAGATATGTAGGCAGACCTTTTGAACCTTATTGAGATGAAGAGAGTGTAGGAAAGAGTTTGTACAGGGGAGTAAAAATAAATATATCAGAGTTTTGTTTCAGGAAATTTGCATTGGCAACAGTATAGCATGATTTGGAGGAAGTTGAAGGTAGGAGCCACACTTCTACAAGAACTGAAGCAGCTTTGGGAAGGTTTGTTGACTGATTACACATTAAGAGAGAGAACTCCTAAATTTCTTATTGTCTAACCCATTAGATGGAGATGTTTTTAATGAAGGTTTAAAAATATCTAGCAATTGGTATATAAAGATAAAATTACCATCTTCTTAAATTCTCAAGGAGTTTGAGGTTTTTGTGGTACATCTGGGTGGTTATGTCCAATAGGAATTTTGTTGTACAGATCTGAACCTCAGGAGTGGGCTCTAGGCTACAAAGGCAGATTTTTGATTCATGGGATAAGTATCTGCTAAACTTACGGATGTGAATTAATTCATCCTTATTGTATGTGGAATTATAATGGCAATTATAATAAGGAAATCTTGGTTATCACCAGCAGAAAGGAGGCAAGGGAGTTGCAGTATACTGAATGTTCAAATCCCTCCAAAATCCATATTTTGAAATCCTAACCCCGATGCGATGGTATTAGAAGGTGGGGCCTTTGGGTGGTAATTAGATCATTAGACAAGAGCCCTCAAGCCTGAGACTGGTGCCCTCATAAAAGAAACCCCAGAGAGCTCCCTCTTCTACCAAAGAGTACAGAGAGAGAGAAGGAGGCATCCGTGAACTAGGAAGCAGGATCTCACCAGATACCAAATCTGCTGGTACTTTGATCTTGGACTTTCCAGCCTCTAGAAACGTAAGTGATAATTTCTATTGTTTATAAGCCACCCAATCTGTAGTACAGCCATCCCAGGTAGACAAAGAAATAGTGGCTTTCAGTAGGAGATTGAAAGGAGAAGCAGGGAGAAATATGCTAAGCTGTGAGAGGTACAGTAGACACGGTAGTATCTCAAGATGAGGAAGTGAACAGAAAGGCCAAAGCTGAAGAGGTTAATGAATTTTTATAATATGATGGTTAGGAAACTGTTGACTCTGTAAAGAAGTCATGTAGAAGAATAACATGGATTGAATCAAGAATATACAGCCATGAGAAGTGTTAGGTTAATAAAGCTGAAACATTAAACAAGGTGGTCATAATAAAATTATGTGGCTACTAGTTTGATAAACACAGGGTCATCAAAAGTTCTTCAAAATTGGAAGTATTTACATATGATTATATTTTGAAGGATAAATTAAATAAAAATGAGAGGAAACACTGATGGGCTGTAACACAGGACAGTTGATGAAGTTAAACTTCAATAGAATGAAGTTCAGCTTTTGCTCTTTTCCTTAGACATGCACTTCTCAAAGTGTTACCTAAATCATCAGCATTAGCATTTCCTTGGAAATTACTAGAACAATTTTTTTTCAAGTCCCACCCTACATCTACTGAATTAGAAAGTTCGGACTTGGAGTCCAGCATTCTCTGTGAAATGAAAAAAAAAAAAAATTCCCTCATGTAGCTTTTCTGCACAATAAAGTTTGAGAACCACTGGATCAGACAAAAAGGACAAAACAGATTACAACAGGTTTAGAAGGAGACAAGTGTAATAAACTGAAGGAAATTATGCTTATATCTAGCTTCCACTATATCTGTGAATTTGACAATGAGGCCAAGGATAGAGACAATATAAACATATTGAGAGAAGTGATGAAATTCTTCAGTATCCATTCCCTGTAATAGAAGATGAATCTGGCTGCTGATGGGACATAAAAGGATTGCTAAGTGTCCCTGAGTGTCCTCCCGAGACCAAAATGGCATCCTTCTTCACAGTTATAGCATTTTTCTTTAGTATTTTCAGTGACTTTTGGTGAACAAAGTGGGGAACCTTATCTTGGAAAATGTGCCAAAGAAATGCAGACACCAATATCACTCTAATCATTGTGCCTTCTCCCCACAGCCCTCTAAATTCTGGTATCTTAAAAAAGACGACAATTCCTTTTGTTACCCTCTTTTTCAATACACAGACTAATTTATATGAGTAGTGAGAGCACCTGGGATTTAGATTCCTGTTGTGAGACACACTGGTTGTAAAGCATGTGATTCCCTTTAGTTAAATTGCTTGTAGCTGTATGAACTCATGGTGGTGCTGTTAATGGCTGTGTTATCTCTCCTCTCCAGAGCCATTAATGTGTCTCCACTGAACTTGCACGCAATAGAGTCTTATTTACCTCATTAAACACTACGCCTGGCTGGACTTCTTTGGGAGCAATGTTTATTTCCTGCACGAAAGGCTATGAAGTTAAAACTTCTACAGGCCTGATGCAGTATTCTGAGGACTATCTACTAAGAACTTGACAATACTTTCTTACCAGTAAAATTATTTGAATACATCCTTATTTAAGAGGTACTAGTTGCAACTTGCCTCCAAAAATCAAATTCTTTCTAGAGATTTAACAGAAGGATTTCGATAGTAAGGATTCTGTATTTTCTTTTGACACATGCTCTACCTAATAGTTTCGGAGACTTTTTCCTGTTACGCTTTACAAGGAAGTAAAAGTTTTAAAGGTGAATTCCACATAAGCAAAGTTCCAAAACAGCTAAACCTCACTACTCTGCATAACCAGACAGAAGGATTCATGCAAATGCATATTTACTCTGGTATTTTACTTCTCTTGTAGTTATTGTTGTAATTTGCATAGCTGGTCTTACAAGTTTAGAAGAAAAAGGAATAATTGAAATACTCTAGCTGATAAACTGTACATCATTCAGTCATTTTAGTCAATCAAAAAAAGTACATTAGTTGCAAGATGATAGCTGTTTAGTAGAATGTCATTTCATCTCAAATAGGTGAATTAAGTGGCATGTAGTGAGGGCACAAGCTGGAGTTCTATATTTTCTAAACTGACATTTAACTGACATTTCCAGCATGAAAGGTAATGATTTTTTATAACAATCATATTATGATGATGATTGCTTCTATATTCAGTGTGTTTCAGTTTACACATGGGCAATTTGAGCGTGTCCATAGTAAGTTACAATCTCTCCACATCTAAGCTCATTCCAGGATCTAAATTATTCATAAGGTCCTTATCATCTAGTGAGAGAATATGACTTATTCTCAAAAAATCTATATTGAGCTTACTCAAAGAGACTGGCTGTTAAAAATAGAGAGAAATAACAAAGTCCCGTATAATATGTAAACAACAAACAGATGTTATAGAGTATGATTAAGTAAATAACTGGTCTTGAAGAAAGAGAGGAAAGACAATGGAAAGGCAAACTAACAGGTACTTTGCTAGGACAAAAGCTGAATACCAAACAGTCAGAGTTTCCAGCTGCTTTTTTTCCCTGCAAATTTTTTCAAAAAAATCTGTCCTTAATTTATTTACTATCTATTTAGGTTTTCTTTCTAGATCTTAGCCTGAATTTGGAAGTAAAATGAAGAAAAAGAAAGCATAATACTAGCAGTTTGAGATAACTCTGAGAAGTAATGCTATTTTAAAATATGACTATGGATTCTTATTGTCACATATTGTTCAGTTGTATAGGAAGACAAAATATTACACAAATACAGCAAAGACTATTAATGCTCCTTTATATTTTCTTAATGTGCTTTTGCTGATGCCTGCTGAGACAAAAATAATCTATTAAATCCACCTACTTTACAAGCATTATATGAGTTTGGTTTTGTACTTTGCATTTTAGGCAAACTCTTTAATACCTTTGTATTTTACTTGAATAATTTAACTCACTTAAGGGAAAAAAGTTAACATATTAATATATTTAATTATATTCAACAAATATTTTATTGCATTAGTCTCTTTGCTAGGCACTAGAGTTTGAAAGTTAATAAAAAGATATGGCTTTCAAGTTGTTCACAGAAGAGAGGGGAGATAAACATATAAAGAGTGATGGCATTAAATTCAATAGATTTATTAATGCAGATAGAGAGGAAGGTAGAAGGGGCTTTGCAAGGAGGTGTAGTTAACTGCAGCTGAAAAGTTAAAGAAAGAATTCACAGGAAAACTGATTAAAAACTCTTTTTTTCTAAGGATAAAATATTTTTTAAATGATAGTATGAATCATTTGATGACTTGGGAATTACAAACATTTTTATAAGTCCCCTCATCAGTTGTAAAGTATATATTCATATGCATATATTTTTGTTATTACATATATTTATTACATATTGTATTTATGTACCTATATAGGTATGAAGTGTTTTTCAGATGCTACACAAGGAACTGAAAATAACAATAAAAGATACCCACCCCCTTCATGGATCTTTGTCTTGTCATGGCAAAGGGGACTGCATAACTCAATGAAGCTATGAGACATATCACACAGGGGAACCAAAGACAAATGGGACACAGGGGAGAGTTTTGACAAAATATGGTCCACTGGAGGAAGGAATGGCAAACCACTACAGTATTCTTGCCATGAGAATCCCATGAACAGTACAAAAAGCAAAAAAGATATGACACTGAAAGATGAGCTGCCCCAGGTTGGAAGGTGCCCAAATGCTGCTGGGGAAGAGTGGAAGGCAGTTACTAATAGCTCCAGAAAGAATGAAGCAGCTGGGCCAAAGAGAAAATGACCGTTAGTTGTGGATGTGTCTGGTGGTGAAAGTAATACCCGATACTGTAAAGAACAGTATCACACAGGAACCTGGAATGTGAGGTAATGTTAATCAAGGTAAATTAAACCTGGTCAAGCAGGAAATGGCAAGAGTAAACATCAACATCTTAGGGATCAGTGAACTAAAATGTACAGGATTGGGAGAATTTAATTCAGATGTCCATTATATCTATTACTGTGGGCAAGAATCCCATGGAAGAAATGGAGTAGCCCTCATAATCAACAAGAGAGTCTGAAATGCAGTACTTGAGTGCAATTTTTAAAAGGACAGAATGATTTTGGTTCATTTCCAAGGCAAACCATAAACATCACAGTAATCCAAGTCTATTCCTCAACCACTGAAGCTGAACAAGCAGAAGTTGACCATTTCTATGAAGACCTAGACCTTCTAGAACTAACAGCCAAAACAGATGTCCTTTTCATCATAGGGGACTGGACTGCAAAAGTAGGAAGTCAAGAGATACTGGAAGTAACAGGCAAGTTTGGTCTTGGAGTACAAAATGAAGCAAGGCAAAGGCTAACAGAGTTTTGCCAAGAGAAAGCAAACATTCTTTTCTAGCAACACAAAAGATGACTCTACACATGGGCATCACCAAATGGTCAATACAGAGATCAGACTGATTACATTCTTTGCAGTGAAAGATGGAGAAGCTCCATACAGACAGCAAGTACATTACCTGGAGGTGACTGTGGCTCAGATCATCAGCTCCTTATAGCAAAATTCAGGCTTAAATTACAGAAAGTGGAAAGAAAAAACACTAGGCCATTCAGGTATGACCTAAGTCACATCCCTTATGATTATACAGTGGAGATGACAAATAGTTTCAAGGGATTAGATCTGGCAGACAGGGTGACTGAATAACTATGAACTAAGATCCTTAACACTGTACAGGAGGCAGTGACCAAAACCAGTGAAAATAAATAAATAAATAAAAGAAATACAAGAAGGCAAAGTGGTTGTCTGAGGAGGCTTTACAGACAGCTGAGAAAAGAAGAGAAGTGAAAGGCAAGAGAGAAAGAGAAAGGAACACCCAACTGAATGCAGAGTTCCAGAGACTAGTAAGGAGAGAAAAGAAGTCCGTCTTCAATTAACAATGCAAAGAAAAAGAGGGAAACAGAATATAAAAGACTAGAGATCTCATCTAAATTGGAGATATCAAAGGGATATTTCATGAAATGATGGGCATGATGAAGGACAGAAACAGTATGGACCTAACAAAAGCAGAAGAGTTTAAGATGAGGTGGCAAGAATACACAGAAGAAGTGTACAAAAAAATGTCTTAAGGACCTAGATAGTCACTACGGTGTGGTCACTAACCTAGAGCCAGACATCTTGGAGTGTGAAAGAAAGTGGGCCTTAGGAAGCATTGCTACTAGCAAAGCTGGTGGATGTGATGGAATTCCAGCTGAGCTATTTCAAATTCTAAAAGATGATGCTGTTAAAGTGCTGCACTCAATGTGCCAGCAAATTTGGAAAACCCAGCAGTGACCACAGGACTGGAAAAAGATCAGATTTCATCCCAATTCTAAAGAAAGGCATTGCTCAAGAATGTTCAGATTACTGGACAATTAACGCTCACTTCCCATGCTAGTAAGGTTATGCTCAAAACCCTTCAAGCTAGGCTTTAGCAGTGCTTAAATTCAGAACTTCCAGATGCACAAGATGGGTTTAGAAAAGGCAGAAGAACCAGAAATCAAATTGCTAACAGTCATTGGATCATAGAAAAAGCAAAGGGATTTCAGAAAAATATCTACTTCTATTTCATTAACTACGTGAAAGCCTTTGACTGCATGGATCATAACAAACTGTGGAAAATTCTTAAAGAGATGAGAATACCAGACCACCTTACCAGTCTCCTGAGAAACCTGTATGTGGGCCAAGAAGCAGCAGTTAGAACCTTACATGGAATAACTGACTAGTCCAAAATTGGGAAGAGTATGACAAGGCTATATAGAGTCACTCTGTTTACTCAATTTATATGCAGAGTACATCATGTGAAATGCTGGGCTGAATGAATCACAAGCTGGAATCAAGATTACTGGGAGAAATATCAACAATCTCAGATACACAGATGATACCACTCTAATGGCAGAAAGTGAAGAACTAAAGAGCCTCCTAATAAGGGGTGATAGAGGAGAGTGAAAAAGCTGGATGAAAACTCATTATTCAAAAAAGTAAGATCATGGCATCGAGCCCCATCACTTCACGGCAAGCAGAAATGGGGAAAGTAGAAGGAGCTACAGATTTTCTCTTCTTGGGCTCCAAAATCTTTGCGGATGATGACTCCAGCCAAGGAAATTAGAAGACTCTTGCTCTTGGAAGGAAAGCTTTGGCAAATCTAGACAATATATTAAAAAGCAAAGACGTCACTTTGCCTACAAAGTCCACCAAAGCTATAGTCTTTCCAGTAGTCATGTACAGATATGAGAGTTGGACCTTAAAGAAGACTGAGCACTGAAGAACTGATGCTTTAGAATTGTGGTGCTGGATAAAACTCTTGAGGGTCCCTTGGACTGCAAGGAGATCAAACCATCAATCCTAAAGGAAACCACCCCTGAATACTCACTAGAAGGACTGATGCTCAACCTGAAGCACCAATAATCTGGCCACATGAGGCAAACAGCTGACTCATTAGAAAACACCCTGGTGCTGAGAAATACTGAAGGCAAAAAGAGATGAGGGTGGCAGAGGATGAAATGGTTGGATAGCCTCACCCATTCAATGGACATAAACTTGGACAAACTCCAGGAGATAGTGACAGACAGTGAGGCCTGGTGTGCTGCAGTCCATAGGGTCACAGAGTTTGACATGACTTAGTGAATGAATAACAACAAGAAGATACCTACAGTTTCTTATTTCATGGACCTTTCATAGGACCTTCATAGACCTATTATTGGTGTCTAACTGGAGTTGAATGCATTCCAGAGGACACACATATATGCAAATTTGGTTTGAAAAGAAATGTTAAAATTTTTATGGGTATATGTTTTAATGGAAAGGGAAGAAATCAAGGGCACATTTATAATAATGTCCTCAGGTAAATACTAATCCAGGTTATACTTCTCATACACTCTGCTTTCATTATTCTTGTGTGAGTAGAAATCCATGAAGAAAAAATGAAGCATGGTGCTCTCACTTAGTTGTACATTTTTGATATGTGTGCACCCAGTTAAGTCAAATTTTGGACACTTCTTCAACTATAAGCTGAAGTTTAGCTGCTAACCCAATGCTAACAAAATTGAAGTGTCTTATGTAAATTCTATTTAAAGGACTATGGTTTGATGAAAACTCTTATTATGCAAACACAAGTGCAATAAAAGAGACAGGACTGACCCTTTTTCTATTGCATAAATAATCTTGTCATTAGCTCAACGTCAATCTATCCCTTCATGGAGAAGGTAATGGCACCCCACATCAGTACTCTTGCCTGGAAAATCCCATGGATGGGGGAGCCAGGTAGGCTGCAATCCATGGGGTTGCTAAGAGTCGGACGTGACTGAGCGACTTCACTTTCACTTTTCACTTTCATGCACTGGAGAAGGAAATGGCAACCCACTCCAGTGTTTTTGCCTGGAGAATCCCAGGGATGGGGGAGCCTGGTGGGCTGCCATCTTTGGGGTCACACATAGTCAGACACGAATGAAGTGACTTAGCAGCAATCTATCCCTTCAAGGTAAAAGTGATGCTGAAAACAATGAGTGGGTAGGAAACTGCTACTTCAAAGCAATTTGTGCTAAGAAGAGATAATTGTCGATACACATACTTATAAATTTTCTTGGTTTTAATTTCTTTACTGGTCATAGCAAACACCCTCTTCCAACAACACAAGAGAAGACTCTACACGTGGACATCACCAGATGGTCAACACCGAAATCAGATTGATTATATTCTATGCAGCCAAAGATGGAGAAGCTCTATACAGTCAACAAAAACAAGACCAGGAGCTGACTGTGGCTCAGATCATGAACTCCTTATTACCAAATTCAGACTCAAATTGAAGAAACTAGGGAAAACCACTAGACCATTCAGGTATGACCTAAATCAAATCCCTTATGATTATACAGTGGAAGTGAGGAATAGATTTAAGGGCCTAGATCTGATAGATAGAGTGCCTGAAGAACTATGGAATGAGGTTCGTGACATTGTACGGGAGACAGGGATCAAGACCATCCCCATGGAAAAGAAATGCAAAAAAGCAAAATGGCTGTCTGGGGAGGCCTTACAAATAGCTGTGAAAAGAAGAGAGGCGAAAAGCAAAGGAGAAAAGGAAAGATATAAGCACCTGAATGCAGAGTTCCAAAGAATAGCAAGAAGAGATAAGAAAGCCTTCTTCAG
>SJYT01055552.1:346268-365295 GCA_006410635.1 Cephalophus harveyi
ACAGGGAGGCCTGGCGTGCTGCGATTCATGGGGTCGCAAAGAGTCGGACACGACTGAGCGACTGAACTGAACTGAAGTTATTGTCATAAGTTAGTTTCCTAGCTCATGCTGAGATGCTGAATTGGGGGTATAAGATCTTCATCAAGAAACACCATCTTTGAAAGGAAGTGTGTGAAGTAGAACTAGACAAAAACAGAAGTCAAATAATGACTCAAACCCACAAAACCTTGGCCAATACCTGATCAGCTTGGGCTGCTAAAACAGAATACCATACACTGGACGGCTTAAAAACAACAGAAATTTATTTCTCGTAGTTTTGGAGTTTTAAAAGTCTGAGATTACAGTGCAAGCATGATCAGATTCTGGTGTGATTTCTCATCTGTGTTATAAAGGCCATTTCCTTACAGTATACTCACATGTCAGAATGGGCAAGAGAGCTCTCATGAGTCTCTTTGACAAGGGCCCTATTCCCTTTCATGATGGCCCCACGCTTATGATCTAATTATCTACCAATGGCCCTACTTTCTGATATCATCATATTGGGGGTTACAATTTCAATATATGAATTCTGAGGAGACACAAACATTCAGTCCATGACAGCAGCCCCACAGGGAGCTCTGGAGTAACTATTTCCCATCAGAATTATCTGATGCCTGGCTAAGATGCTACATCTTAACTCTCCAGTGTTGCTCAGTTATCAGATACAGAATGCCCCAGGAAGGCATGAACTTTGGTAAGAGAGCTTTCTGCAATTTAGTCAGGCCCTAAAGGGTCACAGTAGTGTTAAATTCAATTTTTAAAGATATAATACCTTTATATTCAGTTTAGAGACTCTCTTGATTGATGGAAGTTAGAAATGTAGTGCCAACTAGAAGAGACATCACTTTCATCAGTGGGAAAAGATTGAATTTATGATTGATGTCTATGAAATCTAAGAATCTATGAAATTAATATCTTATGATTTAAAATCTTTGGACAGGATGAAGACTATCTAGGGGTAAAATAAGTAAGTAGCCCATGTGAACTGCTCAAAAATAATAAGAAAAACATTTTCACACATCAAGTCTGTTTTATTTAGTATAAAATTTACAATTTTCCCATCTATTGTCCTACAATAGATACAAAACTATAAAACCAGGAACTAAATTTTGTTACCATCCATGTCCTAATCTACATGTAGTTAGCTCTAAGTATACATTCAACAAATAAAGAAACAGAAAAGAGACCAGTTCACAAAATATAAAAGGGCAGATACATGTTAGCTAATCCCTACTACTAAAAAATTACCAAGTGATAATGAAGGAGAAAATAGTATAAATTCACAAATACTAAGTTATAAAAACAATAATATAACAGTAATACCAACAATATTTTTAAGGTGCAATGCAGGTGGATGAATGGAAACCAAAGTAGCAAACCAAAGAATGAAAACTATGTGCTAAATGGAAGAAATCAAGATAGGAATAGGAACTGCCGGGTGAGAGAAATTCAGTGTAGCTTAGGAGTCTAAGGTACTGACATGTCCAATGTAAGGTATATATGCTACTGAAACAATATTGTGACTTCTGCTTTCAGAGATGGCATGGAATAAATCTGGAAATTGCCACTTTTATCTTTTAAAACAAGAAAAGCAATAGAGACTAAAACTATTTTTCTTATACACATTGTAGAACAGAGGTCACAGGGCAAATTGTCACCCTGAAATCTGGAGAATGAAGCTAATTCAAAGTGATACTGCAATTAAAATCTGCTAATCTAGAGATGATGCCAGTGGATAAGATAGTTGATAGCATCACTAACTCAATGGACATGAGTTTGTGCAAACTTCAGGTGATGTTGAAGGTCAGGGAAGTCTGGCATGCTACAGTCCATGGGGTCACAAAGACTTGGGCAGGACTTAACTGAATAAGAGCAATCGAGAGCAGAAGGTACTGATACATAAATAGGCGAGACCACTTAAATGGTGATTTTGACTAATGCAGGAGGCTTGTTGTTCAGTTGCTAGGTCATGTCCGACTCTTCGCAACCCCATGAACATGACATGAACATGACAGGTGTCCATGTCATTTACTACCCAGAAGTTTTCTCAAACTCATGTCTATAGATTCAGTGATGCCATCCAACCATCTCATCCTGTGTCACCCCCTTTTCCTCCTGTTCTCAATCTTTCCCAGTGTCAGGGTCTTTTACAACTAATTGGCTCTTCACCTCAGGTGGCCAAAGTATTGGTGTTTTAGCTTCAGCATCAATCCTTTCAATGAACATTCAGGATTATCATTATAGTAAGAATATAAAGCCAGCAACCTCATCAATGGACTGTATTAAAGTGGCTTTTCTGGATACAACAGAGTTTCATATGGTAAGTGAAACAAAAAAAAGTAGAATGGAATCCATTAAACAAGGTCTTTGACATGAGTGCTTACTTATAAAAAAAGAAAACTGAGTTATAATTAACACTGTTGTTCAGTCATGTCCGACTCTGTGACCCCATGAAAGGCAGCACACCAGGCTTTCCTGTCCTTTGCTATGTCTCAGAGTTTGCTCAAACTCATGTCCATTGAGTCAGTGATGCCATCCAACCATCTCATCGTCTGCTGCATGCTTCTCCTCCTGCCCTCAATCTTTCCTAGCATCAGGGTATTTTCCAGTGAGCTGGCTTTTTGCATCAGGTGGCCAAATATTGATATTCAGCTTCAGCATCAATTCTTCCAATGAATATTCAGGGTTGATTTCCTTTAAGATTGATTGGTTTCATCTTGCTGTCCAATGCACTCAAGAGTCTTCTCCAGCACCACAGTTTGAAAGCATCAGTTCTTCTACCCTCAGCCTTCCTTATGGTCCAAGTCTTTCATTTGTACATGACTACTGGATAAACCAGATTTGATTATATGGGCCTTTGTTGGCAAAGTGATATCTCCGCTTTTTAATACACCATCCAGGTTTGTCATAGCTTTATATTAGTTTTGGCTTCCCTGGTGGCTCAGTGGTAAAGAATCTGCCTACCAATACAGGAGATGTGGATTCAATCCCTGGATCGGGAAGATCTCTTGGAGAAGGAAATGGCAACCCACTCCAATATTCTTGCCTGGAGAATCCCATGGACAGATGAGCCTTGTGGACTACAGTCCATGGAGTCACAAAGAGTCAGACACAACTGAGTGTAAGCACAGCACGGCACATGAACTGTATTATAGTTTGATATTTTCTCATTGTTGCCACATGTTATCTGGAGCTCCAGAGAATGCCGTGGTTTTTCCTGTGGTCATGTATGGATGTGAGAGTTGGACTGTGAAGAAAGCTGAGCGCCTAAGAATTGATGCTTTTGAACTGTGGTGTTGGAGAAGACACTTGAGAGTCCCTTGGACTGCAAGGAGATCCAACCAGTCCATTCTGAAGGAGATCAGCCCTGGGATTTCTTTGGAAGGAATGATGCTAAAGCTGAAACTCCAGTACTTTGGCCACCTCATGCAAAGAATTGACTCATTGGAAAAGACTGATGCTGTGTGGGATTGGGGGCAGGAGGAGAAGGGGATGACCGAGAATGAGATGGCTGGATGGCCTCATGGATTTGATGGACATGAGTCTGAGTGAACTCCGAGAGATGGTGATGGACAGGGAGGCCTGGCGTGCTGCAATTCATGGGGTCACAAAGAGTCGGACACGACTGAGCAACTGAAGTGAACTTAACTGAATCATACTATCTTTATTAGAATGCAATTTATATCTCTCTGTGTGTATATACATATATATGTTCCATTTTGGGTTATTTTTAGGGCACAATTGAAGAAATGGAATTATTATTTAATTATGACAATATGTACTTTCTTAATTCTCTTGATATCACTGCCAAATCTCTATTCTAAATGGTTAACATTGTATTGCTGTTTTCAAAGGCACTTTTATTTTAAATTAAAAATGCTGTAAAGGACAAACAAATATTTTAATACCATCTTTTTTTATCTGACACAGTCATAAAACCTTCTCTAATTCCTATGGATTTAAAATATCCTAAGTGTACTATATTTATATGTTTTATCCTATTCTCCATAACCGTTGTGAAAATTAGTGCTTATGAAACTAAAAAAATAATTCATGTTTTCTTCTTTTAGAATCAACACTGAAAACTGAATTATCTTTTAGTTACAAAGTCTGCAATAGGAAGAATAATCCTGAAAGATCAGTGCTGAATGAGTCATAGATTGACTCTCTTAGAAGATTTCTATAGAAACACACTGATGAACGGGGAAATACAGAAGTCACATAGTGCTTTCAGTATAGGAATGGGAAGACAGACACAAATATACTCTCAGTAAAACAGGAAAAGAAAGGTGATTGTAAAAGCTAATACATATTGTCCACACTATAAAAGTAACTGACCCAAAATATATGAAAAATTAGTAGCTCATAGTAAAGTGAGACAACCAAACTTAAGAGTATAAATGGTTTGCTCTTAACCAAGAGTCATTTCTCATCAGATTGTGTGCATGCTCAGTTGTGTCTGACTTTTTGCAACCCTATGGACTGCTGCCTGTCAGGTTCCTCCATCCACGGGATTTTTCCAGCAAGAATACTGGAGTGGGTTGCCATTTCCTCCTCCAGAGGATCTTCCCTACCCAGGGACTGAACTTGCATCTCCTGCATTGGCAGGTGATTCTTTACCACTGAGCCACCTGGGAAGTTCTCTCATCAGATTATTTATTTCCTATTCTGAGACATATTGTTAAAAATTCTAACAAAAGGATGCCCTGACCTATAGAAGCGTGAAACTGTTAATGTGTTCTTAGTTCTAAGTAAAGAAATATGCTAGGCTTATGAGAGGAGGAGAGGAACAAAAGGCAAGTGTTTCTCAGTTGACCTTGGCTTGGTTGGTTCCACTAATTGAAGGAATTTGGAAGCTGAGATATAGATGGTAGTTCTATTTAGCATCAATAACTTTTTTATAAGGGCATGTATTCATTTGGGTCTTAAGACAAAAATATTATTTGTCTACTGCACCTAGAATTGCAGTCCAAACAACCAGTTTTAGCAGCTTTATTTCCCCTCTCTTATCATAGAAGATGGCATTTTTCAAAGACAACATTTTTCTGTCAAGATGTCATTTTGTCTCGACAGAAAGACACTGGTGGGCATCGATCTAGATACGCATTCCTTTAATGCAGCTAAAAGCAAAATAACTTTTGCATTCATGTATAGGTAAAACAGAGTTGAACCTTGAACAATATAGGGATTAGGGGTGCCAACTCTCACACAGTGGAAAATCCACCTACTGCTAACTCTGCCTCAAAAACAAAGGAGTTGATAAATGGTTCACAGTGTACATACTTTCTAATATTTTGGAAGTCATAATGATGGGATTAGCTGTATAGTTTTATAAATCTTGCCTACACAGACTGAATAAATTAAGATACTGGACTAGATAACCCCTTAAGACGATTCGATATTTTATCAATGCCAATCTATTCGTATAATGTTTGTGCACATGTATGAAATATAATTTCCTAAACCACTATTTTATTTAAACTAGTCTTAATGCTGCTACTGCTGCTACGTCACTTCAGTCGTGTCCGACTCTGTTTGACCCCATAGACGGCAGCCCACCAGGCTCCCCCGTCCATGGGATTTTCCAGACAAGAACACTGGAGTGTGGTGCCATTGCCTTCTCCAAAAGCCTACATGAAACATGAAACAAAAGCCTACTACATTTTTCTTTAGTTTCTAAACTTTTTTAATCGCTAAAATGTCTTGGGATGGTATAGTGGGTTATAACCCTATCTCCTGAAATTTTCACATGTGGCGTTTGATAATTAGTCGTCTACCTGGCATATTATGCAATGGTAACCAATAAAATATAAATACTGCAAACAAAAGTATTCATATCAATCAATGTCCCCAAACTTTAGACCATAATTTCCAAAGAAATGAAATGCTTCTAACTCAACATCAATTATTCTTATTCTGTAACTCAAATTATTCATACTCAATTAGTATGTTCTATGGAGCTTCTAAAAAAAAAAAAAAAAACCAAAGTTGAGCTTTCAGTAATAAATCTGAAAATGTTTCAAAAAGAATTCACAATCACATTAGGCAGCCTAAACTATTAGTTGGTGCAAATGTAATTGCGGTTTCAGACCATGAATATTAAAATCATTTATAACTAGGCTCAAATACATCTCCATTAATCAAAATAGGAACCATTACCATCAACACATTTTTGCCAATGAGAAATATACTGTTTGTTTATTTCTGTAGTGTAAAACTCCATGCTTTGAGATTCAATGAACTCTTGGAAAACATTTCCCCTGCAAAAGTTGCAGAGATGCTTGAAGTCAGTTGGTGAGAGAGCAGGTGAATATATGGTGGAGTAGGCAAAACTTTGTAGGACAATTCGTTCAATTTTTGAAGCACTGGTTCTCTGACATGCAGTCAGGCACTGTAGTGGAGAAGAACTGCACCCTTTCTGTTGACCAATGCTGGCTGCAGGCGTTGCAGCTTTTGGTGTATATCATCTATTTGATGAGAATACTTCTCAAGTGTAATGGTTTCACTAGGGTTCAGAAAGCTGTAGTCAATCAAATGGGCAGCAGACCACCAAACAGTGACCATGACCTTTTTTAGGTGCAAGTTTGACTTTGGAGCTTCTTCTTGGTCCAACCACTGAGCTGGTCAAGGCTGGCTATCATATAAAATCTACTTTTCACTGCACGTCACAATCCAATTGAGAAATGGTTCATTGTTGTTGCTGCGTAGAATAAAATAGACGACACTTCAAAACAACAATCTCTTTGACTTTCATTCAGCTCATGAGGCAACCACTTATCACACTTTTTCACCTTTCCAATTTGCTTGAAATGCCAAACAACTGTAGAATGGACAATTCTGAGTTCTTTGGCAACCTCCTACATAGCTGTAAGAGGATCAGATTTGATGGAGGTTCCCACTTGGTAATTGCCATAATGCCAGCTTATTATTACAGTAATAATTACTGCTTTATTGACTATGCCAAAGCCTTTGACTGTGTGGATCACAATAAACTGTGGAAAATTCTGAAAGAGGTGGGAATACCAGACCACCTAACCTGCCTCTTGAGAAATCTGTATGCAGGTCAGGAAGCAACAGTTAGAACTGGACATGGAACAACAGACTGGTTCCAAATAGGAAAAGGAGTACGCCAAGGCTGTATATTGTCACCTTGCTTATTTAACTTATATGCAGAGTACATCATGAGAAACACTGGACTGGAGGAAACACAAGCTGGAATCAAGATTGCCGGGAGAAATATCAATAACCNAACAGGGAGGCCTGGCGTGCTGCAATTCATGGGGTCGCAAAGAGTCGGACACGACTGAGCGACTGAACTGAACTGATTTGTATACCCTGCAACAGTATTTGACATGAGATTTTTATTATCCTTTTTATAATTGTGATAAAATTTTTTAGACAAGTTGATTCATACACTCTTGTTTCCTATTATTAATACTACATTTGAAATGAAAACTAAAGAAGTTTCATTCACTTTCTCTTGTTTCAGAACCTCCACTGCACTGTCTGACACATTCTGTTCTGTAAGACACTTTTCCTTTCTTATAATTGTGTCTTTACATACTGAGAAGCACTATATTTACAGTTGTGTGATTACTAAATGAGTTAGTATATATATTTAAAGGGTTTCCCAGGTGGTTCAGTGGGTAAAGAATCCACATGCAATGCAAGAGACGCAGGTGTGATCCCTGGGTTGAGAAGATCCCCTGGAGGAGGGCATGGCAACCCACTCTGGTATTCTTGCCTGGAAAATTCTATGGACAGAGGAGCCTGGCAGGCTGCAGTCCTTAGGGTCACAAAGAGTTGATTGTGACTGATCATGTACACACATGTATATGTAAAGTAACTGGAATATGCCTGATGTATGCATAATATATAACTGTTAGGGAAAAGGAGGCAAAAGGTACATTTAAATAATGTGGCATACCTGTTTCTTACATAATTAGAGATCTTGTCATCATATAAAATTTGATGGATTTCTTTTCAATTTTCTCTGCTGGAGAGAGAGCTAGTCGAAAGCTGGTACCATGAATGCCTCATTCATCTCCACATCAGTGCTTAATATAACAGCATTAATGAAGTTGAGTGCTTTCAAGTAAAAAATAAAACCCAGTTGAGATATCTTAAGTTTTATTCAGCTGAATTTCTCATCAATAATTTTTTTTTAATAATACACATTGAGATCACTGCTTCCTAAAGGGTTTCTCAAGTTTAATTCAATTTCATATCAAATTATTTTTGTTTTTTAAGTAAGATATACTGGGGTACTTGAGATCTGTGTGTGTGAGCTCTCAGTAGTGTCCAATTCTTTGTAACCCCATGGATTTTAGCCTGCCAGGCTCCTCTGTCCATGTTTTCTAGCAAGAATACTGGAGTGGGTTTCCATTTGCTCCTCCAGAGGATCTTCCCAGTCCAGGGATCGAATCCACGTCTTTGGAGTCTCCTGGACTGGCAGGCAGAGTCTTTACCAACTGTGCCACCTGAGAAGCCATACTAACTCATATTTAAGGTATATTTCAGAACGAATTAAATCAGGAGTCTATGGTCTTTCTGTAAAAGCAAACAAAAAACAACAGTAAATATTAGAGGCTTTGTGAGCCACACAAAATCTATCACAACTAGTAAACTCTACTACTGCAGTGAGAAGTGAGCCCCAGACAATGAGGGAATGAATGAGTATAAAAGTTCAATCTCATTTTATTTATAAAGTGAGCAATGGGCTAGAATTAGTCCATGAACCATAGTTTGTTGAATTTTAAATCAATAAATAGTTTATACTAAAAGTTGAGACCTCACTGCATGGAGTGTTAGGTTAATTGACTTATCTAGTTCTCATTAAAGCATATAAATACTTAGTCCTTATTTATTACAATATCTTGTAAAATAGTTTGGATCAAATTGATTTCCTTAAAAGATTATTTGAAAATACACTGATAAATGCACTTGAATAATAATTATGTGGTTAATATATTTGGAATAAAGGCATTTAAATGGAGCCTGCCAGGCTCGTCTGTCCATGGGATTTCTCAGGCAAGAATACTAGAGTGGGTTGCTATTCCCTTCTCCACGGATCTTCCTGACACAGGGATCAAACCTGGGTCTCTTGCACAGCAGGCAGATTCTTTACCATGTGAGCCACCAGGGAAGCCCCTGATTAACACTTTACTATATGATGCTATTGGAGAAGGACATGGCAACCCACTCCAGTACTCCTGCCTGGAAAATCCCATGGACAGAGGGGCCTGGTAGGCTATAGTCCATGAGGTTGCAAAGAGTCAGACCCAACTGAACGACTTCACTTTCACTTTTCACATTCATGCACTGGAGAAGGAAATGGCAACCCACTCCAGTATTCTTGGCTGGAGAATCCCAGGGAAGAGTCGGACATGACTGAAGTGAATTAGCAGCAGCAGCATATCTATATCTATTAATATGCTTGCTGTTTTTGTTCAGTCACAAAATATTGTGTTATTCTTTGCGACCTCATGGATTCTGACATGCCAGGCTCCTCTGTCCTCCACTATCTCCCAGAGTTTGCTCAAATTCATGTTCATTGAGTTGATGATGCTATCTAACCATCTCATCCTCTGCCACCCACTCCTCCTTCTGCCTTGCATCTTTCCTAACATCAGGGTCACTGAATCAACTCTTTGTATCAGGTGGCCAAAATACTGCAGCTTCAGCTTCAGCAACAGTCCTTCCAAAGAAGATTCAGAGTTGATTTCCTTTAAGATTGACTGTTTCAATCTCCTAGCAGTCCAAGTGACTCTCAAGAGTCTTCTCTAGCATCAAAATTCCAAAATATCAATTCTTCAGCACTCAGCCATTTAAGATTCAACTCTCATATCCATACATGACTACTGGAAAAACATATGCTTCAGTTCAGTCGCTCAGTCGTGTCCAGCTCTTTGCGACCCCATGAATTGTAGCACGCCAGGCCTCCCTGTCCATCACCAACTCCCAGAGTTCACTCAGACTCACATCCATCAAATCGGTGATGCCATCCAGCCATCTCATCCTCTGCCATCCCCTTCTCCTCCTGTCCCCAATCCCTCCCATCATCAGAGTCTTACATATGCTTAGACCTTAAAATTGTCTAGTTGGTGATACAGTAGTAAATGTCTGCTAAATCTATTTGATAAGAAAACAAATTTTCCAATAACTATTTCACTGAACTACTATCCAAGGGAACATACCTTGGAAAACACTGAAAAATACAGATACTACTTCCCCTTTAAATTCTGGCTTTCTATGTAATATGAAATTCAGTTTTTTTCAGAATATAGTGTCTCAGTTATTTGAAATAGTAATGGTCACTGTCTCAACAGGGAAGATGGGACCTTTTAACATTTATAGAGTCTTTCATAGGGAGTTTCATACTATCAATAGGAGTAGTCTCAGTTTCTTTCCTCAGAATCCGACCTGATTTTAACCATTTCTGGGGGATGAATATCCTCACTATTCATTATGATTTACTGTAATATTTTTTCTTTGTTATATCTTATGGGAAAGACTGCACTTATCTTCAAGCATTCATTTTTCTCTTCTTATTTTAGTCTTTGAACTCCTGCATTTTAGTTGAATAAATGAGCCCCTTGTTCGAGATTACGTTCACAGGCTCACTGAGACACCCTGGAGCATTTGCTGAAGTTCTGGAAAATATGATACTGACTCCTCCCAGGTCACCCTCACTGAATGGAAATTGCTTGTCCTCCATTTCCTTTTCTCCAGTTTGTGGGTTGAGAAGTGGATATGGCTGTGGCAAACTATCTCTGGTCATGTCAGAAGGCTACTGGCAGTAGGCACCAGAACAAGAAAGTACAGGAAGCTTCAAAGCTCACCTGACTGAGCAAAGAAACATCACCTTGCCACTCCTAGCATATCATGTCTAACACAAAAGAGAAGTAAACTTCTATCTTATTTACACCACCGCCATTTTTTTAATGTAATTAAATAAACATTAATGAACTTTACTTTTTTTTTTTTTTAACTTTACTTTTAAAATGTCAGAATGTGGGGTTGTTTCTGATTCTGCTCTATAGTCCACTGAGGTGACTCTGGTCTACTGGTCAGCTCTACCAGTCAAACTGGTTTATAACCTTAACCCATACTTTTCCCTCTAGACTGGTAGCACCGCGGTATTAACTGGACCATCTCAGATAGAACTAACCTAGAGGAGACTTTGGATTGCCTACATGGAAACATAAGGTTCTAGAGGCAGAAATACAGACATTCTTCTCTTTCTGTGTTGAGTGAGACAGTGGCACATGCAATTTATTGTCTGCATGTACTTTGGCAGAAACCATATCAACTACTTTGGATCATTTACTTACAGAACTGACAAAGGGGATACATTTGAACAAACATGTAAATATGTTTCCATGAATGTGCATCTGACTGCACAGCAATTTTCTGAATTACCTACTATTTTCAATTATCCATGCTTCTGTAGTCTTCCATCAGCATGGATAATCAAGTATGTTCAGTTAACAAACATGAATGTCTGGAAGGCACTAATAAAGCCTGCAAAATGCATTACTAAGTATTATTTTCATGTTGAATGAAATTAAATAGAAAAATTAGTGTAGATGTTAAAGAAATGGGGAACAATATGATTATGGTTCAATTTAGATATAACTTTTTATAGGAAAAATAACAAAATCTTAGGTGAAACATGATTATAATTTTTTATTGCAGCAGTCTATCTGAAGGCTGCTACTTGAATTAATAAAATTTAAAAAGCTGTATTTTAATGAAGATTCATTCATATAATTACTCATCTGCATAAACTTTAGATTCAATATAGGAAATAGGCAATTCAAGTGCTATCACAAATAAGATAAAATATTTTAAAAATTAAAACTCT
Organism: Cephalophus harveyi; assembly: GCA_006410635.1. NCBI lineage: Eukaryota > Metazoa > Chordata > Mammalia > Artiodactyla > Bovidae > Cephalophus > Cephalophus harveyi. The sequence continues at coordinate 358,174 of SJYT01055552.1, forward strand.
GATTCTAGCTTGATTTTATCCCTTGGCATCCAGTTTTACAAACTAACATATTATGCACATTTTGGAAGTTTAACAACTTTTTATTTTTAAAAGCAACCTAAATGCCACATTAACAATTTTTAAAAACCAACTGAATTATAAATGCATAAGTTCATTTGGGGATATATATATATTATGTTGGGAAATGTCATTACATCCTTCATCTTCACATTTTTTATGGCTTCCTGCAGTGAACACCTGTGGCTTGCTGGCAGTGAGTTTCATTCTTGGGACTAATAAGCACTCTATATTTTTAGAGTGGATCAACTTGGAGTTATTTGACACAGGTGTTTCTATAATTATGATACACTGGGAAATCTATAGTGCTTAGTAGCTTTCAGGTTCCCATTTCTACCTAGGTAATAAAACTCTGTCCCTTATGCAGTACAGCTTCACTGAAGTATTAATAGAAGGTTAAAATAAGTTTGCTTAATTGACTTTTAATAAACTAAGCAGATATTCTATTTTAAACATCTGACATTTAGTAACACATAGAATAGTTTCCCAAATTGATAATTTTCATAAGGCAGGCCAGGTTACCTCAAATATCTTAAAGAAATTTCAGATATTATATTTAAAAACTATATCAATCAGGTATATTTACATTAATAGAATATTTGGAGTCCATATATTTTATACATTATTGCATGAACTTAGCCTTTGAATACATTTATATACCTGGCATACCCACTTATTTTTTATGCTTCAAAATATAAAAGTAATATTTTGATATTATATGTTATAGAAAATATAATATGCACATGTTTGGGCTTAATTTTAAGGCAGAGCATATATAGAGAGCAGTTATCTTCAGACAAAATTATCACTCCTAATATACCTCATTCATCTGATTTTAGGTACTTCAAAACTTTGCTTTAAAGCCACTAGAACTCCACCATAGTCTACACTGATTTTTAGATTCTTATCAACAGAAACACTTAAATGTGACACCACCAAAGGTAAATATCTTCCTCAAAGAAACATGAGTTTATAGGGAAGTTGTTTGGTTTAATAGTACTCTAATTTCATCTTCTGGAGAAGGAAGTGGCAACCATTCCAGTATTTTTGTCTGGGAAATCCCATGGACAGAGGAGTATGTGAGCTATCATCAAGAGTTGACTCAGCCACTGAGCAATCTCATCTCCGTTTTCATAACCAGTAGTCGCTCATCCCTTTCCCTCTGAAGTGGAGATGAAGGGGCTTGTTCGGATTAATTACCGACACTAACAAGGAAGAGGAGAGAAGAGTGGTCTCCGCAACCTCAGTATAAGCATGAATTTACTCCGTGGTGGAGCTGCTGCAGGAACTGTGGACTTGGTTTCATTCAGTTTGCATCCCTTGCCTAAAAGACTCACAAGATACATAGTGAACACCTAATCCCCATTGCCAAGAACATGTCTCTGTAAATGGTAACCAAAGAGAAAGTCCTCAGCCCTCCTGAGACTCTCAGACCCTTTTGTCTTTACACAGGTTTCCAGAACATCATGGTGATTCCTGCTGCTACTGTTGCTGCTGACAACTCCATCCATACTAACAGACAAGAGCATCATTCAGAGAAAAAACAGAAACAGCTGACAGTGTGGATATTGAACAATAGTGCTATGCAAGTAAGTTGGAAGCACAATTCCTTAAAAACCTAATGGACAAATAACAAAACAGGGGAGTTAACAACCATAAAAATAACACTCTAGTCCTTGCATTTGCCCCTAAAATAATCAATTTGATTAATAGTACTTCTATAGTTCTAATACTGTTATAGCAGGTTTTTATTTTCCTGCATTCATGGGCTAACATGAGTCTGCAAAGACAACACCGCTTATTTTGACACTAATTTTATTTATTTCTTTTTTGGTATATCTTTGTATCATGACTTTGGAGGACATTTAACTTTACAAGTAAGGTTTAATTTAAAATTTCCCAAAAAACTGTGTGAATAACCTAACTTACTCTGCTTTTAACTGCAATTTTTTCTTTACCTCCTGATTTCCATTCTAGAATTTTGAAGAATTAATTGTTATTAGCAAGTTAACATGGCCTTTCTTTGGGATTGGAATGAAAACTGACCTTTTCAAGCCATATAAATCTATTTCTCACTTCTACTGTATAGTCATAAGGGATTTGATTTAGGTCATACCTGAATGGTCTAGTGATTTTCTCCACTTTCTTCAGTTTCAGTCTGAATTTTGTAATAAGGGGTTCATGATCCAAGCCACAGTTACCTCCCAGTCTTATTTTTACTGACTGTATAGAGCTTCTCCATCTTTGACTGCAAAGAATATAATCAATCTGATTTCAGTGTCAACCATCTGGTGATGTCCATGTGTAGTCTTCTCTTGTGTTGTTGGAAGAGGGTGTTTGCTATAACCAATGTGTTCTCTTGGCAGAACTCTATTAGCCTTTGTCCTGCTTCATTCTGTACTCCAAGGCCAAATTTGCCTGTTACTCCAGGTGTTTCTTGATTTCCTACTTTTGCCTTCCAGTTTCCTATAATGAAAAGGACATCTTTTTTGGGTGTTAGTTCTATAAGGTCTTATAGGTCTTCATAGAGCTGTTTAACTTCTCACACACTAGTAAAGTCATGCTTAAAATTCTCCAAGCCAGGCTTCAACAATATGTGAACCGGGAATTTTCAGATGTTCACTCTGGTTTTAGAAAAGGCAGAGGAACCAGATATCAAATTGCCTACATCTGCTGAATCATTGAAAAAGCAAGAGAGTTCCAGAAAAACACCTATTTCTGCTTTATTGACTATGCCAAAGCCTTTGACTGTGTGGATCACAATAAACTGTGGAAAATTCTGAGAGAGATGGGAATACCAGACCACCTGACCTGCCTCTTGAGAAACCTGTATGCAGGTCAGGAAGCAACAGTTAGAACTGGACATGGAACAACAGACTGGTTCCAAGTAGGAAAAGGAGTACGTCAAGGCTGTACATTGTCACCCTGCCTATTTAAATTATATGCAGTGTACATCAATGAGAAACGCTGGGCTGGAGGAAGCACAAGCTGGAATCAAGATTTCTGGGAAAAATATCAATAACCTCAGATATGCGGATGACACCACCCTTATGGCAGAAAGTGAAGAAGAATTAAAGAGCCTTTTGATGAAAGTAAAAGAGGAGAGTGAAAAAGTTGGCTTAAAGCTCAACATTCAGAAAACTAAGATCATGGCATCCAGTCCCATCACTTCATGGGAAATAGATGGGGAAACAGTAGAAACAGTGGCTGACTTTATTTTTCGGGGCTCCAAAATCACTGCAGATGGTGACTGCAGCCATGAAATTAAAAGATGTTTACTCCTTGGAAGGAAAGTTATGACCAACATAGACAGCATATTAAAAAGCAGAAACATTACTTTGCCAACAAAGGTCCATCTAGTCAAGGCTATCGTTTTTCCAGTGGTCATGTATGGATGTGAGAGTTGGATGATAAAGAAAGCTGAGTGCCAAAGAACTAATGCTTTTGTACTCTGGCATTGGAGAGTCCCTTGGACTGCAAGGAGATCCAACCAGTCCATCTTAAAGGAGATGAGTCCTGGGTGTTCTTGGAAGGACTGATGTTGAAGCTGAAACTCCAATACTTTGGCCACCTGATACAAAGAGCTGACTCATTTGAAAAGACCCTGCTCCTGAGAAAGATTGAGGGCAGGAGGAGAAGGGAACGACAGAGGATGAGATGGTTGGATGGCATCACTGACTTGATGGATCTGGGTTTGGGTAGACTCCGGGAATGGTGATGGACACAGAGGTCTGGCGTGCTGCAGTTCATGGGGTTGCAAAGAGTCAGACACGACTGAGCAACTGAACTGAACCAAGTTAACAATGGTCATTGTCTTTTTGTTTCTGAATATTAGGATATTCATAAAAGGGCATAAACTAGAGCCATATATATGAGTTTCTTTAAGAATCTACAAGCTGTCAACAAATACATCTGGTGCTTAATCCCTGTTCTAACAATAAAAGCTGCCTATTCTGCAGAAATTTAATAGAAATTAAAGCTCAGATGTGAACTTTTCCACTTTAAAAGGGAGAAATTTTCACAGGGAGAAATTTAAAAGGGAGAAAGTATCACAGTTCATTATATCATAAGGAAGCTGTATTTGTTCAGCACCATGGAGTGAACATTTATATATTCCCAGTTACCCTGTGTCAAAATCATGTTCCTCTTTCTTAAAGTGAAACATAAATATCTAGTATAGCTTATCTTCTAAATTACAGCAATAATGCCAAATTTTTATCTATGAGTTCCTATTCAACAAACACTTTAAGTATTTTAAGTGCATGGGTTATCTTGTTCACACAAGAAACATGTAGTTAGAAATTCCTTTACAAATAGGGAAAATATAGAAAAGAAAAATAACTTACTAAGGTAACACATGTGGTTAGTGGTAGAGCTAACATTTAAACCCAGATAGCCAACCTCGACAGAGAAGGCAATGGCAACCCACCCCAGTGTTCTTGCCTGGAGAATCCCAGGGACAGAGAAGCCTGGTGGGCTGCCATCTATGGGATCACACAGAGTCGGACGTGACTGATATGACTTAGCAGCAGCAGCAGCAGCAGCAGCAGCCAACCTCAAAATTCCCTGCTTCTAAATGAAATACTACTATACATTCCCCAACACTATATGTGCAATTTTTGTTTGGTTCTAGACCCACATTTTTAGTAATCTTCATGCTTGCCTGAAGATTTAGTGGTGTCTGACTCTTTGCAAACCTATGGACTGTAGCCCTCCAGGCTCCTCTGTCCATGGGATTCTCCAGGCAAGTACACTGGAGTGTGTTGCCAAGAACTCCTCCAGGGGATCTTTCTGACCCAGGGATCGAACCCATGTCTCTTGTGTCTCCTACATTAGATAGTGGATTCTTTACCACTAGTATCCCTGGGGAGTATGTTAATATTTGTTCATTAACTTCAAATCAAATACTTTCATATACAGTGTTAATGATAAACTTAATGAACTTAGCAGATTGTTCATAGATAAGATTTGACTGATAAAATTCCTAAATTGGTGTGTCCTTCTTAACTGATTTAATGGCTGAAACAATTAAAGCAGCTTTTCTTTTCCTCTCTTACAGATACTATTGCATGATTTATTGCTAAGCACAGGTTTTTAGTGTGAAAAGTTTTCTAATATATTTGATGAATTGGGCCTAGGAAAAAACATCTCCCTTAAACAACCATTTTTTGAATCAACTGAGTATGATATAAGGTTCAGAGAGAAGTACTGTCTCCATTGGGACCACATATCTCTTTGATTTGAGCAGTCTTCCTGGCTACCCCAGCCAGTTTACTCTCAGGATGAATTATGGGGTGGAAAAGCTTGTATCCAGAGACATAACCAGTGTGGGAGAGAAGGAAAAACAAACTCATTTTAAGCCAAAATGATCCCCATTATTTTGGTTCATTGTTGAATGAGAAAGAACATGATGTCACCCCCAATATAGCGTTAATTATTATGTGCGGTCATTAGAGGTAGAATACAATTTTAGATTTATACTTATGAGTGTGGAGAAGCTACTGTCTACTTTCCATAACAGTTAGTAATATAGACACTATTAGAACTCGATACATTAACACCAAATCTGCAGTTCTGGACTATCTTCCCAATTGTCTGCAGCCTTGAACTCTGTCAAACTGATGCTCCCTGTGATAATGTTTAAACCTGATAATTGGTAAAATGTTTTTGTTTCAAATGAATTCAGTATTTTCCCTAAAATATGTTATTCTGAAACACTGAGGGCAAAATAAAGAGAAAAACAAAACAAACAAAAAGTATATAAAATAAAATTATTTGATTTGTGAGCTTTAATTCTCATGTCCTAGCACTTAACATTTAATCAAAAGATGATTTTTTAAAAAATATATATCTGATCATGGCATTTTTCTTCTAAAGACTACAGTAGTTGCCCATTACACTTAGGAAAGAATAAAACCAACATCTTTACCAAGATGCAAGGGAGAAAATTGGAATTATTCAAAGTGCTTTGTTTATCTCACTGACTGTGACACACTGTATTTGGTAAGACCAGACAGTAGGACATTCTGAAATTCAAAGACAATGCCACACAATGAAGAAGTACCCTGCTGGTTTCAGTACTTTTTATTGTCTGGCTCAGACCCAAACACCACTTTAGATGTAAATTACTTTCCCTTTACAGAGAAGACAAAACTTATGCAAATCAGGTGAAGTTAGGTCTGAGCTTTCTTCAACTTTGCCAAGCACTGTTCACTTTTTGAGCAATCACATAGCCATAACCTAAAGCGTCTGTAGTGCTGAGTTGCCAATTCAGACTACAAGTATGGCTACAAGGGTCACAGTAGCTACATGTGAAGGCAAGCATCCAGCAGCTTTGTTGTGTCTTAAAGTACAGCTGTGCCTTTGTACTGAAATGCACTTTTTAAAGTTATTTTAGTTTTATTTTTTCTTCATATTACCCTGTAAGGATGGTACATTAGTTTTATTTATTTTTTTTTTTAATTTTATTTTTACTTTATTTTACTTTACAATACCGTATTGGTTTTGCCATACATTGACATGAATCCACCATGGGTGTATATTAGCTCCCAATCCCGAATCCCCCTCCCACCTCCCACCCCACATCATCTCTCTGGCTCATCCCTGTGCACCAGCTCCAAGCATCCTGTATCCTGTATCGAACATAGGCTTGTGCTTCGTTCTTACATGTTAGTTTACATGTTTCAATGCCATTCTCCCAAATCATCCCACCCTCTTCCTCTCCCATAGAGTCCAAAAGTCCTTTCTATACATCTGTGTCTCTTTTGCTGTCTCACATACAGGGTCATCACTGCCATCTTTCTATATTCCATATATATGTGTCAGTATACTGTATTGGTGTTTTTCTTTCTGGCTTACTTCACTCTGTATAATAGGTTCCAGTTTCATCCATCTCATTAGAACTGATTCAAATGAATTCTTTTTAATGGCTGAGTAATACTCCATTGTGTATATGTACCACAGCTTTCTTATCCATTCATCGGCTGATGGACATCTAGGTTGTTTCCATGTTCTGGCTATTATAAACAGTGCTGCGATGAACATTGGGGTACATGTGTCTCTTTC
>SJYT01055552.1:365795-458129 GCA_006410635.1 Cephalophus harveyi
CTAGAGGAGAACATAGGCAAAACACTTACCGACATAAATCAAAGCAGGATCCTCTATGATCCACCTCCCAGAATACAGGAAATAAAAGCAAAAATAAACAAATGGGATCTAATTAAAATTAAAAGCTTCTGCACAACAAAGGAAACTATAAGCAAAGTAAAAAGACAGCCTTCTGAATGGGAGAAAACAATAGCAAATGAAGCAACTGACAAACAACTAATCTCAAAAATATACAAGCAACTTATGCAGCTCAACTCCAGAAAAATAAATGACCCAATCAAAAAATGGGCCAAAGAACTAAACAGACATTTTTCCAAAGAAGACATACGGATGGCTAACAAACACATGAAAAGATGCTCAACATCACTCATTATCAGGGAAATGCAAATCAAGACCACAATGAGGTACATTAGTTTTAAAAGCACTATATATGCATAGGTTAGGCTTCCCCAGTGGCTCAGATGGTAAAGAATCTGCCTGCAATGCAGGAGGCCTGGGTTAGATCCCAGGGTTGCAAAGATCCCCTGGAGGAGGGCAGGGCAACCCACTCCTGTATTCTTGCCTGAAGAATCCCCATGGAGAGAGGAGCCTGGCGGGCTAGAGTCCATGGGGTCGCAAATAGTTGGACACGACTGAGTGACAAAGCACAGCAGCACAGCATATGGCTAAACAAACTATGATTTTCATTTAAAGATAGCAAAAACTATTTGCTATTCTTGTTCAGTCGAGTCTTACAAAAAGTCGAGTCCTTTTTCCTCTACCCTCCTAGTTTCTCTGGCTGTTCAGTTCAGTTCAGTTCAGTCGCTCAGTTGTGTCCGACTCTTTGCAACCCCATGAATCGCAGCACGCCAAGCCTCCCTGTTCATTACCATCTCTCGGAGTTCACTCAGACTCACGTCCATCGAGTCAGTGATGCCATCCAGCCATCTCATCCTTGGTCGTCCCCTTCTCCTCCTGCCCCCAATCCCTCCCAGCATCAGTCTTTTCCAATGAGTCAACTCTTCGCATGAGGTGGCCAAAGTACTGGAGTTTCAGCTTTAGCATCATTCCTTCCAAAGAAATCCCAGGGCTGATCTCCTTCAGAATGGACTGGTTGGATCTCCTTGCAGTCCAAGGGACTCTCAAGAGTCTTCTCCAACACTACAGTTCAAAAGCATCAATTCTTCGGCGATCAGCTTTCTTCACAGTCCAACTCTCACATCCATAGATGACCACAGGAAAAACCATAGCCTTGACTAGACGGACCTTAGTCGGCAAAGTAATGTCTCTGCTTTTGAAAATACTATCTAGGTTGGACATAGCCCTGGGAATTAAACTGACAAAAGACAAATTAATAAGAGAAAAGACAAATGGAGTATATTATCCTGTATAGAGTGCATACATGCAGGAGAAACTCAGTGATGAGAAACTCAAAGGAATGGTTAGAAATTTAGTTTATCTAGAATGTTAATAATAAATGTGTAGAGAAGAGACAAGGCAAAAGGAAAGACTTCAGGCTTCCAAGGTGATAAACTGTGGGAAGGCAAACATATGGGGAAACTAATACAGCAGTATTTGTACTGGAAGACTTCTTTCCTACTGGTTGAACTTCAAATGCCTTCAGCTCAAAATAACAGGTATATTTGGGGGTGTCATATTTCAATTCTCTATTATATATATGAATGTGGCTTCCTGGTGGCTCAGACAGTAAAGAATCTATCTGCCAATGCAAGAGGCCTGGGTTCCATTCCTGGGCCGGAAAGATCCCTTAGAGATGAAATGGCAACCCACTCCAGTATTCTTGTCTTGGAAAAGGCATGGACAGAGGAGCCTATCAATGGGATTTCAAAAGAATTGGATGCTCCGTCACAACTAAACAACAACAATATGTATTATATATGTGTATAAACACACACACATTTGTCAAAAGTGGAAGTGCTCAATTCAATACACCCAAGAAGCACTGCCTCATACCTTTCCACATGGCTGACATTACATCTTAACCTGCCGTCATTTTGATAGTTACTCAGTTCCAGTCATATTATTCTCCTTGTATTTTCTGAACACTTTCCTAAACATGCTCCTACCTCAGGTCTTTGCACTTGTTCTTTCCTCTCTCTACCTGGAATGCTGACCCCTCAAATATTACACAGCTCTTCCCTCCCTTTCATCAAGGTTTTGTTTAAAAGCCACTTCATCTGAGAGGGCTGCTTTATCAGCTCTAATGAACAATAGCAACTCTCATCACTGCTTATTGTCCTCTCTGCTTCCTATAGCCCTACAGCATTTATCACCAGTCTACAGAGTGACATGAAATGGTATCCAATCTTGGATATTTTTTTTGTCTCTTCTCATTAAACATAAACTTCTTGAAACCTGTAGATTTAATTTATCTACACTGATATATGTAGGTGTTGTGCTTAGTTGCTCAATCGGGTCCAACTCTGTGCAACCCCATTGACTATAGTCCACCAGGCTCCTCTGTTCATGGGATTCTCCAGGCAAGAATACTGGAGTGGGTTGCCATTTCCTTCTCCAGGAGATCTTCTGGACCCCTGAACCCAGGTCTTCTGCATTGCAGGCAGATTCTTTACTGAGACACCAGGGAAGCCCATATACATGCATACAACACACATTCAAGTTTTCCCTTTTCTAAAAGCATGATGCAAAGGAAGTGTGAAATAGCATAGTGACAAGGAGTGTCTGGGATTAATATTTCCCAAATGTTTTACTTTTAGGGGCATAACAGATTTACACCTTAGTATAAAGGACAAAGATCTACTATAAATGGGACTCAAAATATCATCTGAGTGAATGCACAATCAGCAAAGTATTTGAAGCACAAGTACAAGGACAGGGAAGCACCTTTGGTAAAGATGCTGATAGAGACCTTTTAATGGTACTATAGAAAAACAAGGTGACATTGGTTTTATTGAAAGGAAACATTAGCTTCTAGTATTTTTTAACATGCAGACAAGATTTAGAGGCAAGAGTCTATTGCATCTCTTTATACTGAATGACTGTTGAGAAATAAGTACTTTCTTGAAATGATATTGAAAAGCACAGTGTTAGCTTTTGTAAAGACTATGTGAAAAAGATAATAGAGAGAAGGGTATAATTCTTGATCTAAAGTGAAGAACCTGGGAACTGACTATCAAAGAGAGTATATACCCAAAAGTCAGAAATCAATGACTTATTTTAACATGCTGTAAGCCATATATTTTAATGGATATGCATTATGCTATTTTTTTTTCACTCAGTCAACATGGTCTGAAGGAGAACTTATATTTAAGTACAGAAAACACAATAGTATACACGTGGCCCAGTTTGGTGGGCAGTTCTTTGTCCTTTGCCTTTTCCAGCTTGGCAAGGCAAGCCACCAATTTCAGACCCAGGACATTGCCTCCCCTAGTGATGGGGAACCTCTCATATCTGTCAGTGTAATTTGTCAGTGGTCCTGATATTGTAGCTTCCATCTGCTTAGCCAGAACCCCTTTATCTTCTGAATTAACTTGTGTGAAGGTGATGGTGGTATAAATCTTGCTGTGGACTATATGCCCCAGCCTAGGCTTCACCTTGACAATGCAGTAGGAAACCCCCACTTTAAGACACAGGCAGAGAGGAAGACAACCAGCCCAGCAGGGTCCACATTTGTGCAATGACTACCAGTTGAGCTTTCTTGTTCTCTACCAAGGTGGGGACAGTCTGAAACCCTGCTTGAAGGACATATGGCCTCCTGGTGGGGACATTCCCTTTGCCCACAGCTTTTTTCTCAAGTGCGGCTAACAATCTCTTGCGTTGCCTCTGGTCTGTCCTTGATGGCCAGCTTAAGCGGCTGTGTAGCTGTTCAGCTGTCCAGCGCCTGGTTAAATGGGTGAACTGGCTCATCGCAGGAGGCACTTTCAACTGCTTGCAGAGGATCGCGTTTTGCACTCCACCTCAGTGCATCTTGGCCATTTCCCAAATCAGTAAAGTGCCTTTTAAAGCTGGATGTCCTTTCCAGTGACAGAAATCTTGGGCCTTTCCTCAAACAGGTGGTACACCACCTTCCTGGCTTCCTGATTCTTCATGACAGCAGGGACTAGGGCTACCTTCACAACTCTGATCAAGTAAATGCCATGATTTTCCACTGCTCACAGGAGGAAAATAACATATAATCACATAACTGATAATGTTAGAAGGCCAGGATTTGGGCACAATTTGACAGTCACCAGAAACTATCATTTTTATACAATATACAATGTATAATATGTATAATATACAATGTACAATATAAATAATGTTCAATAAAATTTTAAACAGTTGATTCTTTAACAGTCCATGAAAAGAAATGAGAATATTCAGTGTTCTTTTTGAGACACTGTGCCTAATATTCATAACACATGCTACTGTCATGAAGGAATCATCTCTAGTTATTCATAGTTATCTGAAAACTTCAAAAAACTCAAACCAATGGTACAGTTTATAAAACAAAAGAAAAAGGAGGAATAGAGGGAGGAAAAGCAGAAGCCAAATCAATGTATAACTTTTAGTCTGGAAAAATCTTATTCTATTTGATCAGATTAAGATATCCCTGCCCTCAAAAGTTTTCTATCACCAATATATCATTTGTTCTTTGTTCCCTTATGCTTTCATAATATTTAGTTCATATTACTACAGTGATATACAAATTCTTACCCAACTTATAGAATAAACTGTGCTATTTATAACACATCAGATAAGAGCTTTTTATGTAGAAAGTGTCATGGATTTATGATTAACTTAACTGAGTTGCTGATCACTTGCTTGATGCAGTATTTCAGGATGTTACTCAACTAGCAACTTGGCAATATGATTGAAAAAATATTTATAGAATGGAAAATTAGCTTACTTTCACAACAATTGGATAAATACGATAAAGATAATTCAAAACATCAAAAGCATATAATATGTTGTTTTGTTTGCATGCTGCAGTTATGTATTCATAAAATGATTATATTACAACAAAATAAAAATACTATTTGTAAGCCAACTGGTAATCAATCTATCTTCTTCATTCTTTTTTAGCCCTAAATAAATCTAATGACATGGAAACAACTATATTGTTATATTCACACAAATGTAATAACTGTTATTTCAGTGTAAAAAGGCTGCTTGAGAATAGAAATCTTAAATATGTTACTTTGAAAATAGCAATACCAACATAGCAGAGCTCATTAACAACTGATGCCGACATATAGCACAAGAAGTTGTTCAACTGTTGGTAGCTGCTGATAAAATATGATATTGATATATCTTTAAAATATGTGCATTTCTTTCATGAGACCTATTGTAAGCCCCTCTGCTATCTTTTGTAGGAAAGATGCTAAATTTAGTGGGTGTGCAAAGAAAGCAAAAACGTAGATGAAAATCCTGATGATTTTGTTTTCATGATAAAAATTAAGCATGAAGTACTAACTGGCTAAGTACTTGGGTGATTCTGTAAGACAGCAAATTGAAAAAACATAGAAGAAATTTAAAACAAACACTTGAAAGTGACAGCATTAGATCTGTTTGGAAATGTATTCAGCAGGCTTCCTCTGCAAGCGAGTATAAAGTTTCGGCTTGTCAGATTGCTTAAATGAAACTGCATCTCACCATGGAAGATATCTCCAAATCCTTAAAGAGAAGACAACTTCAGACACTCATCATTAAGGAGGTAAGAAAGAAACACACACACACATACACACACACGCACACACTCTTATTTCTCCCTGACATTAGCTGAAAATGAGCACTAAATAATACTTCAAAAGTGCATTACACCATCTCCAACAATAAACTGGCAGGTGACAGTGAGGAAATTGTTGTTCTTTGCTATAATATTTTCAACTTAACTGTTAAAATGTTTAAAAGTTAAGTTGTGATATAATAAAATTTGTTGAGATTTCATATGTATTCTTAGAAACAGAATTTTTGTGGGATAGTGATATTTGCCTCTCAAGACACAGAATTTGGATAATAAATCCAAAAGAAATAGAGGAAATAAAAATAAAACCAAATGCAACCTTGTCAAAGAATACAGCCACTTACTTTGACAGTATTAGAGAACTGAATTAGCTTTTTATGGAAAGTTTTACATTTTCTTATGTAATCTGGAGGTTGAACAACTCCTTTTGCCATATCCAAAATGCAAATTTCTTTTTATCACCCACTGCTCCTTTAAAATATACTCATTGTGGTAACTGTCAGGATTTTCCTGCCCACTCAGATAAAATTTGTTCTAGGGATACTTCACACTGTTTTTCACAGACACAATTCAGTAATCATAATGTTGAGTCCAAGATACCCATCACCACTCAGAATTTTTATTTAATAGCATATTTTTATGACTTAATCATATTAACACCAGCCTATTTCAGGTCGAATGTCTTTAAGATTAAAAATGGGGAGCTGACCTTTCTATTTGTTTACTGAAACCTCTCTCATAGACAGTTCTTTGCCTGCCCTCTTTTCTAGATAAAAACAGTTCTTTAACCACCATTCAGCTCTAAGGTCCTGATATATTTTGCAAGAGTTTCTTTTTCTTCTGCCATTCGCTGCAGTCCATTTCTCTCTCTCCTACCTTTCTCTTGACTTCTGTTCTCGATAGCCCTTTGCCACTCTTCCCTGAGCTGTGAATATGCACCTTCAGTTCCTGGCTGCTTTGTTCCCTCCGTGACTCCAGGTGGCGCTCTTGGACAGGATGACTTGCTCTCCGCTCAGTTCACATCAGGTAGGAGAGAACCCTACAGGCCTTCATCCATTGTTAGGACTTATCCAGGGAGGGTATGTAGGTCGACCCTAAAATAGCATCACTATCCAAAGAATTATTAAGGCCTTTTTCTTTTGCAAGAGTCCCACAGTGAGAGTCAGATCCTAGTCCACCCTGCCTCCCAAATGCAGGTGTAGTGTATTAAACTTTCTGTAGATCCCGGTGACAGCCTGCATCCCACATGGATGTTTAAGCAGAGAGAGGGAGGAGAGGCGGAAAGGAATATCACATCCTACCTGGAGGAGGGGATTAGAAAAATAACACCCCCACATTTATATACAAAAATATATTTTCCTTTCACTATCTTCTTCCCTAAAACCCTCTCTTTTTCTCTCATTTCTTATATACTTAAGCTGAGAAGATTCAAGAAACTAAGAACAACATATTTTAATTATTTAAAATTTTCTTTGTAGATACTTCAAGTGCTGATTTGTCTTTGGAATGTCATTATCTATTGCACATTAGTCAAACTTAAGCTGTTCTACTTAAAAAACCTTTATCATACAATAATGAAATGACACTAGCTTCAGAAGGTATCTTGGATTATCATTATATCTAGATGCAATTATAAGAAGCATTTGAGGAAGAAAACACCGGGAGATTAAAGGAAGCATGAAAGAATCAGGCCATAGACCAGAGAGACAATCAGTTTCTGACACTTAGGATCCTGGAATACATCTTCTGCTGAAAGAGAGTGATGCTGAAGATATAAAACAGATTCCTGAAGAATTTGCTCACTTATTTGTTCCTTTGTTCACTCATTCATCAATTCATAAAAATAAACATTAATATCTTGAATGTAGCAAGCTAAATATAGTGAACTGGAATGCTGTGTAGGAATATCAAACAGTCATATTTTACAGAACTAATTATAATATCTTTCCAAAAGATGTTCACATGTCTTCCAAATTTTCGTAGAAAAATCTCTTAAAGTGACGTTACATGATGTTCATTGTAGGAACATGAACATGCTTTCCTTCTTGCCTACTATCTAATATTATTGGTTTAATTTGCTTTTGGTATGTTATAGTTGGGTTTGAACTTTGCATTTTTACTGCATTAATTATGAGTCCCTTGGACTTTCAAATGAGAATTCAAGTCAACAGTAATATACCAGTCTTAAAAATTAACTGAGCTTTCGCAGATTTAATCTGGTGATCTCAACCATAGTAAATTAGTCATACTTTTAATTTAAAAAAGCTGTGTTTCAGTGATGACAAATTATGTAGTCATAAAGTTAACTAAATATACTCAAACATGAAACTAGCAAGGAACTATTATATCATTTATACAATTACAACACTAAAAATTACTAATTAAATTTATTACACTAAATACTGAGGAATTAAATAATAACTTCAATGCAGTAGAAATGTTTTGCTGAAACTAAATCACTTCTTAAAATACAAAAAGAGTTTTGTCACACAATTAAGGATATTTTGAGTTCTGTATACTTACTTTAGTTTCAGGTATGTGATGATTCCATTCTGGAATCAATTTTGGTTTTACTATTCAAACTACTCTAAAGTAAGTATAACACGAGGTCCCATGGCCTTGGTTTAGCAAGAATATTTCATTTTTCCCTTAACCTCCATTCTTTTCTCATTAACCTGAAACCATTAAAAAGTAAAATGATTTGTTGACTCACAAATCATAAAGTAAATCCATTTACTGAATTAAGTCTGATTGTTGCCATCATAGTTGTAAGTAACCATATACCTCTAAGGTAACCAGTGAAATGCTGCAGAATATACTACATTGTTTAAACTGAAAATTGAAGTAAATGCAGACACAAACTTTTCTCAGGGTTACTGCCAAAAAGAAGAAGGACAGAGAGGAGAAGAAATGGAAGATGGAGAAAGAAGAGAAATTTTCAGGACATCAGGATATATGGCTCCCTAGGAAATATTAATTTAGACCTTGTGTTACCATGTAATCTAAGGTACAAAGTTTAAAGCTATTTTATAAAACAGTACTTAATTTTATATTAGCTTATATAATTCCTTTTGGAAGCTTTCTTCATTATTTTAAAATATTATATATATATGTATGTGTGTGTTTATATGTATATGTGTGTGTGTATATATATATATAATGACTTGAGAGTCCCTTGGACTGCAAAGAGATCAAACCAGCGAATTCTAAAGGAAATCAACCTTGAATATTCATTGGAAGGACTGAGGCTGAAGCTGAAGCTCCAACACTTTGGCCACTTGATGCGAGGAACTGACTCATTGGAAAAGACCTCGATGCTGGGAAAGATAGAGGGCAGGAGGAGAAGGGGATGACAGAGGATGAAATGGTTGGATGGCTCCTCAACTCAATGGACATGAGTTTGAGCCAACTCCTGGAAATGGTGAAGGACAGGGAAGGCTGGCGTGCTGCAGTTCATGGAGTCATAAAAAGTAAGACACAACCGAGTGACTGAAAAACAACAACAAATATATATATATACAAAATATGTGTGGTGTGCATATAAATTTTGAAGCATAACAGAGTAATTGAGAACCTACTGGCAATTTAAGAACTGCAACCTTACTCTAAGGAATTCTGTCACTTTCCACCCAACACTTCCTTCATTCAGGATTTCAAATCCCTAATGGTCCCTTCCCAGAAAAGAGGTAATAACATCCTGGATTTTAAACTTATCATCCTTGGCCTTTTTATACTTTATCACATGTTTACATTGAAACAATATATTGTTTCATTTCACTTATCTTTTAAAAATAATGTACTCCATATAGTTCTTGTTGTTTTTCCCCCTTATTTATTGTTGCTGGCTCACTTTAATAATTCTAAATTTTTTCTTCATATAGTTTAATCAATCATTATTTATTTATTAAAATGTCAGCATTCAAGTCCATGAAAGCCTAAACTTCTTGTGACTTTTTTACTCCCACAGATTCTCATTCACGGTGAGTGAGTGAGAGAATGTATATGTGTGTGTGAAAGTAACAGAGAAAGAGAGAGAGAGAGAGAGAGGTGTGACTGTGGAAATCTGGGGCCTAAATCAATCATGCTTTCCCTCAGAAAGAACTTCCATTTCCTTCGTGTGGGAACAAGGGTGTGCTACTGACATGGAACCCATCCTATGACAACGGTCTTATCTTCTGCTGGTTTGGAAATCTAATTAATCTCTCCACCCCACAGAGAGGGGTTTTCCCAGGTGGCTCAGTGGTAAAGAATCTACCAGCCCTGCAGGAAATGCCTCCCAAGCAGGAGATGTGGGTTCGATCCCTGGGTCAGGAATATTCCTTGCAGAAGGGAATGGGAATCCACTCCAGTATTCTTGCCTGGGAAAGAGCATGGACATAGAATCTTGGTGGGAGAAGGCAATGGCAACCCACTGCAGTACCCTTGCCTGTAAAATCCCATGGTAGGCTGCAGTCCATATGGTCGTTAAGAGTCGGGCATGACCGAGTGACTTCATTTTCACTTTTCACTTTCATGCGTTGGAGAAGAAAATGGCAACACACTCCAGTATTCTTGCCTGGGGAATCCCAGGGACAGAGGAGCCTAGTGGGCTCCCATCTATGGGGTCGCACAGAGTCGGACATGACTGAAGCGACTTAGCAGCAGCAGCAGCAGAATCTTGGTGGGCTACAGTACCTGGACTTGCAAAGAGTCAGACATGACATAGTGACTAAAGAGGGCCCCACAGAGAACCCTACCATCCCCGTAAGCTTAGTAGTATTTTTGACCACTGAAAGTCTTCTATAGTGTGGTGTAAAACCCCCAAATCTATAACATTTATGGTTTAGCAGAATTTAGTTCTTTCATAGTAAGTGCCCAATGATATCTTGTCAGGAAGACACAGTTCATATACTTGTGAAGCTTGTGTAGAAATAGGTACCATAAATGGTCTGATTATAAATGCAGATTATGTCTGAGTTTATATCATAAACAACACAAATTCAGATTACATCTGATTGTTTTTATCATATATATGTAATACTGGATTTTTTTCTTTTAGAAATCAAGAACTTTCATATAACCAAATAATAGAGAACAATCATGGGATTTAAATGAATTGATTGTTCACACTTAGCAATATTTATCCCAAAATCCATTACAAAAGTATACATCAATCAAGTATTAATCAATTTAATATAATAATATATAGTCTTACTATTGAGCTTCTTGTAGACAACCTTTGCATGTGTTAGTTGGAGTGGAATTCAAAGAGCTTCCTGTTCTAATTTTCATGTACTTTTGTCTATTCATATAATTTGCATAGAAAGAGATCATCAGCCTCTCATTGGGACTTTGCATGAGTTTGAATTAATAATATACAATGTATACATTATATATGTATACATTAGCATATTAAAATACTAAAAAAGCATTAGTTTACATTGGAAGATTTCAGTTACTAAAATTATGATATTTTCTACTCAACTTCCTCTCCTCTACTTCTTATATTCAAGGTACTTCAAATGTAGTCATCAACAGTAGAACTGTTTTGACATGACAATATGGAAACCTAAGCTAAGTTTGGCCAATCTAATTTCTCAGCATAAGAATGTATAATTAAGACAAACCTCATATGGACTGGACATGAAGAGCCATTGATCGTGAGAGTTATGTGGTGGCTAGTTTCTATTGACCATGAAGATAAGGGAACAGAAAATATTAGTCTAGAAAGAGGAAAGACTAAAGCAGCAGAAGAAAAAGACAAGAAGTGAAAGGTGGAAATGTGATTCTAAGTGCTTATTACTGCGTGGCTCCAAATGTCTTTATTAAGACCTCCTATGTTTGTAAGGATGCTTGCTCCTTGGAAGAAAAGCTATGACAAACCTAGACAGTGTATTAAAAAGTAGACACATCACTTTGCCAACAAAGGTCTGTATATTCAAAGCTATAGTTTCTCCAGTAGTCATGTATGGATGTGAGAGTTCAATCCTTAAGAAGGCTGAGAGTCAAAGAACTGATGCTTTCAAACTGCGGTACTGGAGAAGACTCTTGCAAGTCCCTTGGAGAGCAAGATCAAACCCTCAATACTAAAAGAAGTCAATCCTGAATATTCACTGGAAGATCTGATGCTAAAGCTGAAGTTCCAGTACTTCGGCCACCTGAGGGGAGGAGCCAACTCACTGGAAAAGACTTTGATGATGGGAAAGATTGAAGGAAAAATGAGAAAGGGGTGACAGAGGATGAGATGGTTAGATAATATCACTGACTCAATGGATATGAATCTGAGCAACCTCCAGGAGATAGTGGAGGATAGAGGAGTCTGGTGTTCTATGGTTCATGGGGTCACAACGATTCAGATATGACTTAACAACAGAACAGTAACAACACTTGTGTTTCATGAGATGCTATTATGCTATAGCATAATACTATATATATATACACACACACACTCTCTTGCCTATTCTTTCTTAAATTTATTCTGTTATTTGCAACCAAATAGCCAAACTAATTTCAATCTAAGCTGTGGATAAAAGCACAAAAAAGAAAATTTCTTTGTTAGCAAGATTATTATGCTTACCAGATCCACTACATGACTCTGATAACTTATTTCAGCTGTCTTGCATAAAATCCAAGTGTAGTATTCCTACTGTTTGTGACAACTTAGTGAATCAGTACCCAAACAAAGTTTAAAATAGTTCCTTCACATGGTAAGAATTGTATGTGTTGACTCTTACTAATATCATCCCCATTTTGTAAGAATTTTAAGTTTATCAATTCCATGTTATATGCCACATTTTAGTGCAGCAGGGAGCAATAATCCATCATGAGGTTGGTTAACAGTGCTTCTTTAAGGAAGGGAAGAGAGGAAAAGGAGAAAAATTAAAATAATTACTCATAAGTCAGTGTTTTATCTGATAGATGAAAAAGTTTTTTAAATTAAAAGCAAACCTTTAAAAAAAAATGTGTGCTATAATTTAGGTCATTGTTTCTAATATGTACCATGTCGTCATTCTGGAAAGAAACCAAATAGCTCTGAATAGTTACAATAATGCAAAGCATCAATCCTTAAACATATCATAGTTTCTATTTGGGGTTTAATGTTCAACATAACCTGCTGCTTTGATATAAAAAGACACTTGAAATGAAAATAATTCACCATTAATGAAACATAGAGTCATGTTCACAGTAATTTCTTGTCTGCAGTGAAGTATTTCCTTTAGTTTTTTTAGCCTTCTCTCGAAGTATTGGTATATTCAGCTTTAAATAATAAACTAAACTGGTCTCTTTTGCATCTGAACATGGGCCATGTGGCCAGAAAGATAACACGACAACTCTAGGAGGGAATTTCCTATTCCTTCACACCTTATGAACTAATTCTTTCATTCCTCTTCAAATGCTAGCAAGCAAAGCAAGAATGTTCTTGTGAGAGGATGGAAGGAAAAGGCACATTTCAGTTCAGTAGGGCAAACATATACGTGAATACAGACATATATTTCTAAAACTAAACCCATATGTTGCCTCCATTTTTCCCCTTTCTTCAAAAGGCTGAATTATATGTATAACTATATATATATGTGTGTATAATTTAAATATGTAAATCTGTATCTATATATATACATATATAGCATTTCAAACAATGGATCTAGGGACTCTATCTCTAAGCTCTAAAGCAGAAAATAGAAAATTTTAGGATATTTATCACAATTTGAGTAAAATGTAAAATTACTGTGAAAACTATCAAAGTATATAAAATAGATTCATGTGGTATGTTAAGCTAACTTTTGTTTTTTTTCCTGCAAAGGAAATGGCTTGGGATTTTATAAAATTGGCATCAATGGCTGTATGCAGTCAGGTCTGTAGACTGGTTGTCACACTCGTATCATTTCTTTCATAGACGTTCAGGAAATATTCCTCTTCTGCCAAATACACTCTCTGAAATTAAAATGTTGTCTGTGGTCCTAGAGGCTCAGTTTGCACCCAGTCTGCTCAGACTTTGAGACAGTAAGCAGAGTCCTCCTCAGAAGATGACACCTTACTGGCTTTCTACTGCTATTGTAACAAACGCTGCAAAGAGTGACTTAAGACATTTGATATTTTACAGCTCTGTAGAAGCTTATCTGATACAGGCTTCCCCTGGCAACTTCAAGGGCTTGGCAGGACTGAGTTCTTTTCCAAAAAGTCTAGGGGAGAATTTGTTTCTTTTTCACTTCTAGCTTCTTGAGGCTTCCTTTAAGCTTTGCATCAAGACCACCTTTTTCCAAATTCCAAGGGCAGACTAAATAAATCCTTCCCAGACTGCGTTGTTCTAACTTTCCATTCTGCACTTTGATTCCACTTTTTGGTGGTAACATTGGGTCCATCCCAATAATATAGAATAATCTTACATTAACGTCAGCTGCTCAACAAGTTTATTTCCACAAGCAACTTTAGTTACCTGTTGCCATGTAACAGAATATATGCACATGTTCCTGGGATCAGGATGTGGATACCCTAAGAGGTGAGGAAATGTATTATCTTGCCTCCTGCAGGGACAATATGGACTTTCTCCGCTATTATGTTCAATCAATGCTAATTTTCACAAAAAAAGATCAATTTTGTAACCTGATGTCTGCATTTGATAAAAAATGATAAAATATGGATATAAAATAGAACCATTATTTGACATTCGTGTAA
This sequence comes from Cephalophus harveyi, assembly GCA_006410635.1. NCBI lineage: Eukaryota > Metazoa > Chordata > Mammalia > Artiodactyla > Bovidae > Cephalophus > Cephalophus harveyi. Next base: position 380,134 of record SJYT01055552.1, read on the forward strand.
GAGACCAGTTATTGTCAATAAGAAGACAGAATAATCATTGCAGAAACTATCTGTTTAATTTCAAAGTGAAATTAGTGACAAACTGTGGATGCAATTTACACTATTTTTGAAAATCAAAATAATGGATGTCATATGGAGTATTCATTATTCCTTTCATGAACTCAGTTTGGCAATTTTATAAACAACTAAGCAAACTATCAATATGACCACATGATAAAACCAACTAGGGTAGTTAAAAGAATCACAGATAAAGTAACTTGAAGGGGAATTAAGAACATGAAATACAATGGTGAATAGAACAAACAAAGCAAATCCATTGCTAATTTTAAATTAAAAATCAATACCATCTTCTTTAAAGACCTTGACTAAATTATACCTCTGGCCAAACAATAAATAAATGAAGTGAAGCATGCATGAAACACAAACCTTCATTTTTAGTTTCCATTTTTAAGAACTATTTCAAATTAAGTATAATTTTTTCTAGAAATAACCCCCCAAATGAACATTTGTAGTAATTTTGTATACTGTACTTCAGGTCCTCCTGACGTAGTAAAGCTAATTATAAACATTTATTATGTGTGAGAAACAAAGATTTTTACATACTTTAATTCACGCAGCTTTCAAAGAACTAAAGAATTATTAACACAGAAGAAGTCAATAATATCCCAACTTCATAGATTTAGATTCCGAAGCACAGAGAGATTAAACGACTTGTTCAGGAATATCCAGGCAGTAAGAGGTAAAGCTGACATTTCTAATCCATGCACTGTGGCTTTACAACCAAAACTATTAAGTGGTGCCCTCCTGCCTTCTGACTTGGATCATACACAAATATTTTCCCTCTTAAACATAAGATGACTAACAGTTTGAATTGTTGTGTTTTGAGCAGGGCTAGAGCTAGATAGCTGGAGAAGGCAAGGGCACCCCACTCCAGCACTCTTGCCTGGAAAATCCCATGGATGGAGGAGCCTGGTAGGCTGCAGTCCATGGGGTCGCTAAGAGTCGGACACGACTGAGCGGCTTCACTTTCACTTTTCACTTTCATGCATTGGAGAAGGAAATGGCAATCCACTCCAGTATTCTTGCCTGGAGAATCCCAGGGACGGGGGAGCCTGGTGAGCTGCCGTCTATGGGGTTACACAGAGTCGGACACGACTGAAGCGACTTAGCAGCAGCAGCAGCAGAGCTAGATAGCTAGATACTGTGAAGGGATTCATTTCACATGGGTTTCCTTGGTGGCTCAGATGGTAAAGAACCTGCCATCAATGCACCCAGGAGACCTGGATTCGATCCCCAGATTAGGAAGATCAGCTGGAGAAGGAAATGACTACCCCCTCCAGTATTCTTGCCTGGAGAATTCCGTGGACAGAGGAACCTTGTGAGGTACAGCACTTGTGGTGGTAAAGAGTTGGACATGACTAAGTGACTAACACTTTTTTTCCTTTCACATAGTATTAGATGATTTAAATATCTTAGATTGTTATTATTATGATCTTGCCAGAGATAATTAATATATATCACACTATATATATGTAATAATAATAATGTATAATATCTAATGCATGTGTGTTAGTGATCCAGTTACTACATTTTCAGCCTCGAAATACAGACGTCATGCCTTCCAAATGTATACCAGTGTAAAAAAAAAATGATAAACAGAAACTTCAATTAAGACTCAACAGGAGACCAGAAGGGGACGCTCTCATACCCTACAACAATAGCAAAGCCCAAGAAGAAGAAAGAGCCATCTTCTTTCCTGGCAAGAACTCAGTCAATAAAAAGCCGTGTTCTCTTTGTTTACTCCAGCCCTTCTAGTTTCCTTTTCCTCTCTAGAAGAGAGGTCTTCTTTCATTGTCCTGCACATGGCTTGCTGATACGTGCAATTCCCTGCTGATCCTGAATAAATGTATGTATGTTTGCTGGAGAAATATCTGGCAGTCTCTCTGTTTCAAGTCAATATTTTGGTGGTCCATACAGGGACCAGTGAGGACCCACAAATATTTCAGTGCTGGTGAGCGAATAGGTGTGATACCTACAATTTAAGCTCATCATCACTCTTTCTTCTCATTGACCCTGGAGCTTGAGCGCACATCTCTTCTCCTTGACTCAAGTTCACACTCTCTTTGCATTTGAAGCTCTCCAGGCTTGATTTGGGATCTATTTTAAAAAGGTTTCTCTTTGGTTAAAGCCTTGTTCTGTATGTGGGTACTTGTTTAGTACTTCGGTCTGATTTGACAACAGACTTTGTCAACCAAAGCTGGCTAAAAATATCTTTAGCCCATTCCTTTTAAAACAGAGACTGTTTCACTAAAATTGTGCCAGCTATCTGGCCTTTGGCCTATTCCTATGAAATCGGGGTTATTCTATGGAAGTTGGCTAAAAAACCTTTGGCTTAATTCTTCTTGGACCAAGCTGTTTCTTTAGAATTGGCTGGGATTAGCTTGCAAGCTGTTTGTGTTGAACTATTGGAGCTATCAGTGATGTGAGCTATTGGAAAACTTTTACTCTAGAGAAAATCCTCTCAGAAATGGGATTCCACTTATCTAAGTATTTTTATGGTGCCCTCAGCTGCAAGGATCTGTCTGATTTTATCATTAAAAACTGTGGTCCTTCCTCCTGTGCCTTTCTAAATAAATGGGCCAGTGTGCCCAAAACCAATTTAGAATATCAGTGGTCATTATGGGGAACTTTTGAAATCCCCAAATTTAATATCTGTAAAACTAACTGGACTACTACAGCTTAAAATTTCTAGAAGTAATTGGAATGTTGATGGTGACTGATATTTGTGAGGCTTCCAAGCATTGTCAGAATCCTCAAAATGCCTCTGTGCAAAATAAGATTTTAAGATTAACTGAGACAAATGATTAAAGAAAGATAAAAAGGCTCCCAAAGCCTCGGGCTTCAGTTTTGTCTTAGGCTCAGCCTCTGCCACCATCTTGTCTCTCTCTTTTGGCTCCCAGTGGCCAGATTCCAGGGCTTTCCAGGTGGCTCAGCACTAAAGAGTCCACCTCAATGCAGGAAACACAGGAGACTCTGGTTCAATCCCTGGGTTGGGTAGATCCCTTCCTCCTTCTTTTTATGCCACCTATGCCCCTTCTAAACCCTCAAATCCCTCTTCTACTTCCTTGAAAATTCTCTCTACTTTCTTTTTTGAATTTATAAGAACTTCTCCCTTTAAAATTAAGTCTTCTGAGGACCCAGCAGTTTAACTCTTAATTTCTTATATTCCCTGGAATAAAGCTGATCTGTGAGTCATAGTCAAAGATTTTCCTAAAAAAACCCAAAGATCCTTACATACTTGCTCAGTAATTTAACAGTCATCGAAACTTATCAACCTGATTTCTCTGACTTGTATAAGCTGGCCCATATGCTTGCCAGTGAAGGCCAAGCCCAGCATTGGATGAAAATCATTAATTGGAAAAATCCTGAAAGGTCTCTAGAATTACAACTGGGAGACCAGTCCACTGATTTATTGTATGATCAGGCTTGGGCAATCACTGGGTGACTTCACCTAGCAATTCCTCAAGGTTTTTCAAAACCTGTTTGGAACAAAATTCACACTTGCACACTTACACACACAAAAATCTGATGAACCTGTTCATGACTATGCAAACTTCAGCTTGTTTTTAAAGAAAGTTCTGATTTTCCTTCAGATGTTTATTTTACCCATGTATCTTTTAAGTCTATATTTATGAATAGGGTGAACCAGGATCACTCCCTTACAGTAAAACTTGTCAGGAGAGAATGGGAAACCATGCCCACTCTAGATTTAGTGAATATGGCAAATCAATTCTCTCACACTCTAGATGAATCACCTCAAAAACAAACAAACAAACAAAAAACACCGAAATTCTTAATCTGCAACTCCAGTAAATGAACACTTCTAAATGCAATCAAAACCCTCCTAGTTTGTGCTATTATTTGCAAAGAGCGAGACCACTGGAAAAGAGACTGTTTACAAATTAAGTAGTTTAAGGGCTTTCAGCTCGCTTAACCAGCCTTTCCAACTTCCCAGTTCTCAATGAAGGGTTTGCAAGGACCTACAGTGGCTCTTTCCAATCCTTGCTCTTAATTGGTTCAGAGAAACATTTCTCCAGATTGATAATGAATCTCTTTCATCCCGATTTACATGAAAGTGACATTGTGGAAGCTGAACCCCACTACCCACTACTGTAAAACAGTCCCTGCCTTGAAGTACTAAACTAGTTCAAATAGCAGGGACCACTACCCAGTATCTCCACAGGCTGGAATCAAGGCTTTGGTAGGGAACAGAATCCAATTTTAGCCTTGAAGTTAATTTCCAAACCTAACATCTACTGCCAATATTAATTTCCTTATAATTTTAAAGGATGGAGGTCATCAGCTCTAAGAGGCCACTCACTGTCTTCCGTACCACGGCTTTCACAGCATGGCAGTTGGCTTTCTCAAGGCCAACAGATGAGCATCTTTCTGATGCTTCAGCTTTCTTTTAAATTAAAGTGAACTGACTGATCTAATTACAAGGAAGGCATCCCACCACATGCACAGGTTCATTACACTCAAGAGGAGGGAATTACATTGGTTACATATATCAGGAGGCAGAAAACTTGAGGTGTCTTAGACTATGTCTACCATAGGTCATTTTTCCAAATCTGACACAAACATTATAAACTTCCCTTCTTCCAGGTGACTGGATTAGAAAGGGCTTAACTCTTAAAAGTCAGCTATTTAATGGAGTTTTAATGTCCAGATGCATGCTTTTTACACACATTTTAAAGGTAAAATGCTAAACTATATTTTATTTGGAGACAGTGCTTTTAGCTACGCTGATATTTTTCACACTTCAGTTTCTCCATCCTTCTTCTATGCCAAACTGTTGTTCAAAAATATGAAAAATATTTCAGAAAAATATGAAAAATACAGATTTGCATTTGTTTTAAAATGATTTGTGGTAAACATATTAACACTGTACTTTTTATATCATCTCAATATATTTTAATATAGTTTATTGAAAAATTGAGACTTCTGCTTAAAACCAAATAAAATGATCTATGTTCATAAACAGACACAACAAACTAAGTACAATATAAAACTAAGAATTTAAGGAACTGAAAGCACCCTACTGAATCAAGGAGGTTCATGGGTGCCTCAGAACAACAGAAAATTCTAATCCTTCTTTGGGAGTCTCTGAAAGTGAGAAACTTAAGGCCAGTTGGGCTTCCCTGGTAGCTCAGATGGTAAAGTATCTGTCTCTATTGCGGGAGACTTCAGTTGGATCCCTGGGTGGGGAAGATCCCTTGGAGGAGGGCATGGCAACGACTCCAGTATTCTTGCCTGGAGAATCCCCATGGACAGAGGTGAGTGGTGAGCTACAGTCCATGGGGTCACAAAGAGTTGGGCATGACTAAGTGACTAAGCACAGCACGAGTATTAGTAAAAGGGAGATACTGTCATCTTCACACTTTTGTTTTCCAGGCCTCAAAAATATTTTCCCATGGTGAGTAAAATTCTTTCTCTGACTTTCAATCTATGCTCACTTTCCAGATGCTGGTGGGAGATTCAATACTGCAAGAAACATCTTCCAACTTCATGGCAGGAACCAAAATAATATTAGCTGAAATGTGGAATTATCTCCCCCATTGGGACCAGGAGGCCAAACAGGGGAAAAGCTTATGCATTATAGCATCTCCTGTGATAGTTTTTAGAATTTGGTGTTTCTCATAAAGACTTTCACCTGGTGGCAATCTGCTGAGAAAACATATGGCCACAGCAGATGCTTCGCTACAGCTTGACCTGGAACTGAAAGTTCACTGTAAAGATAAGCAGCGTTAGCACTCCTCTGTATAGTAGCTTATTTGACTAAAAATATATCTACTTATTATTCATAGATTATAATCATGGGCTTTTTGAATATGCATGCTATATTTAAAAACAAAGTTTAAATGATTTACATTGTTCACATAAGGTAATTGAGCTCCATGAAACAAAATTAATTCTCACATTTAATTATCTGTTTATAACCTAGTTCTCTAATATGCAGAATATCATTCCTCAAGAAACAATGTATTATGCTAAGTAGAGTCTATATTCTCAAATTAGCATGTTCTCTTCAATTTATAATTCAAACTAGTGCAAGTTAATGGCAATATACTTAAATATATAATTGTTATTCTAGCATAGTTTATTGCTATAAAATAAAACAAACTACTAGTAAAAGTACTTATTATAGTCAAGTTCATTAGATTAGCACAAAAACTTTCAGTTATACCCTGGCTTCTAAATATAAATTATACTGTTTTATTAAATATTGCTTTACTTCAAGTCATCTACTTTGTACCCCTTATAAAGTATATCCACTACTGTTCATAATTCATATGAGTCTCAACTTTGATTAGGATACAATACAATCTCCAAGGTAAAATACAAGGACAGTCTCATTTATTGTCCCTATCTTAGCTCTATTACATATGTATTCTTTCAGATTATCTATTGTCATAAGTTCTTGAGGTCATTAACCCTCTGTTGCCATCTGAATTCTTTTATTATGGGTTATTTCTTGGATGTTTAAAATTTTGTGTACGTGGTCTTTGCAGTTGCTTCTGTTATTTTTTGCTTGTTTTCCCCTTGTAGGAGGAAGATTCTTCTATTTCAATCATCTTATGTTGAGTAACCAGTCATGTTACTCATGTACAATTGGCTTAAAATTAAAAAATATATATATATATACATATTTTCTCATGGTCTTGTGGGGCTTCTCAGGTGGCTCAGTGGCAAAGAATCCACCTGCTTGCAGGAGACAGAGACGTGGGTCCAATCCCTGGATCAGGAAGATGCTCTGGAGTAGAAAACGGCCACCTGCCAGGGAAATCCCATGGACATTCTATGAGGTCTATGGTCCATGGGGTCACAAAGAGTCAGATATGACTGAGAGACTGAGAACACACACACGCGATCTTGTATCTTGACAACTCTCAAATGGATGATCCCTGCCTGGCATTGCTCATGTCACGTGGTTGTAGTCAGATGGTAGCAAATATTCAGATCTCACAGTCCCCAAAAGGCACAGATCTCAAATTATTTCAGAACTACTTTTATTTTGGCCACAAACTGATACACTGAGGCATCCTGTCACCTCCTTCAACAGATGCATGGTTGTTAATGCCCTCTTCAAGTAGGATACAGCCCTTTTTTGGAAGGTGTAAGGTAGTTTTCTTTCTGTTTCTTTTTCACATGTAGAACAACTTATTCCAGAATAGTTTGTTGAAAATATTTTTTTCTCTCATTGAATTGTTTTTGTACATTTCAGGCATTAATTGAACATACAGGTATGAAGGAGTCATCTATTTCTTAATTCCCTATTCTGCTGCATTAATCTGTATGTTTGCTCTCAGCATAGATACCATATTATCAGTTATACCTTACATCAATTGATTAAGGCAGGCAAGATGTGTCCCTTTTTAATATCTGCCCTTTATTACTGTTCTTTTCCAAATAAATATGCACTATTCTAGGTCTATTACATTTCCATATAAAATTTAGAATCAGTTTCTCAATTGTTAATTAAAAAGGACAGGACATTGTATTTGAGTAGGATTTCTTTGAAATTACACATCACTATGACAGTATACGTATCTTATCAATATTTAAGTCATCAAAAGCATGAATACTGTACAACTCATCATTAAGGCTGTCTTTCATTTCTTTCAGCTATTTTTGTATTTGTTTTTATTGAAACTAGAAATAAATTGATCATTTAGGATTACATTTTTGATTCTATTTTCCATGTTTGTTTTTAAATAAAATATAATTAAATTTATAATCTAATTTTACAAATACAAACATTTTAAAGTTATTATAAATAAATAATATGTAAAATATTTACTTTGTATATTTATAAAATAGCTACTTATTTGTTAAAGCTATATATTTGTTAGGTAGGAAGTTAAGCATGAGTCAAGCTGAGAGGGATGCAAGCTTATCTCTAAACCCCATCCCAGACACACCCAGGGGAGCTTACAGATATTCTACAAAATAACCAGAGACTTTTCCAACTCTTAAGCACACACTCTAGGCACAGAGGATACAAACTAACCACAAGGGCTTCTCCAATGGCAGGCTATGTCCTCAAGTGACCTTTAGGCAGCCAGGAGTTCATTCAGTTCAGTTCAGTTCAGTCACTCATTTGTGTCCAACTCTTTGCATCCCCATGAATCACAGCATGCCAGGCCTCCCTGTCCATCATCAACTCCTGGAGTTCACTCAGAGTCATGTCCATCGAGTTGGTGATGCCATCCAGCAATCTTATCCTCTGTCATCCCCTTCTCCTCCTGCCCCCAATCCCTGCCAGCATCAGAGTCTTTTCCAATGAGTTAGCTCTTCGCACAAGGTGGCCAAAGTACTGGAGTTTCAGCTTTAGCCTCAGTCCTTCCAATGAACACCCAGGACTGATCTTTAGGATTGACTGGTTGGGTCTCCTTGCAGTCCAAGGGACTCTCAAGAGTCTTCTCCAACACCACACTTCAAAAGCATCAATTCTTCGGCACTCAGCTTTCTTCACAGTCCCACTCTCACATCCATACACGATCACTGGAAAGACCATAGCCTTGACTAGATGGACCTTTGTTGGAAAAGTAATGTCTCTGCTTTCTAATATGCTTTCTAGGTTGGTCATAACTTACCTTCCTAGGAGTAAGCATCTTTTCATTTCATGGCTGCAGTCACCATCTGCAGTGATTTTGGAGCCCAAAATAATAAAGTCTGACACTGTTTCCACTGTTCCCCCATCTATTTCCCAGGAAGTGATGAGACCAGATGCCATGATCTTCATTTTCTGAATGTTGAGCTTTAAGCCAACTTTTTCACTCTCCTCTTTCACTTTCATCAAGAGGCTTTTGAGTTCCTCTTCACTTTCTGCCATAAGGGTGGTGTCATCTGCATATCTGAGGTTATTGATATTTCTCCCGGCAATCTTGATTCCAGCTTGTGCTTCTTCCAGTCCAGCATTTCTCATGATGTACTCTGCATAGAAGTTAAATAAGCAGGGTGATAATATATAGCCTTGACGTATTCCTTTTCCTATTTGGAACCAGTCTGTTGTTCCATGTCCAGTTCTAGCTATTGCTTCCTGACCTGCATATAGGTTTCTCAAGAGGCAGGTCAGGTGGTCTGGTATGCCCATCTCTTTCAGAATTTTCCACAGTTTGTTGTGATCCACACAGTCAAAAGCTTTGGAGAGTCAATAAAGGAGAAATAGATGTTTTTCTGGAACTCTCTTGCTTTTTCGATGATCCAGCAGATGTTGGCAATTTGATCTCTGGTTCCTCTGCCTTTTCTAAAACCAGCTTGAATATCTGGAAGTTCACGGTTCACATATTGCTGAAGCCTGGTTTGGAGAATTTTGAGCATTACTTTACTAGCATGTGAGATGAGTACAATTGTGTAGTAGTTTGAGCATTCTTTGGCATTGCCTTTCTTTGGGATTGGAATGAAAACTGACCTTTTCCAGTCCTGTGGCCACTGCTGAGTTTCCCAAATTTGCTGGCATATTGAGTGCAGCACGTTCACAACATCATCTTTCAGGATTTGAAATAGCTCAACTGGAATTCCATCACCTCCACTAGCTTTGTTCGTAGTGATGCTTTCTAAGGCCCACTTGACTTCACATTCCAGGATGTCTGGCTCTAGGTGAGTGCTCACACCATCGTGATTATCTGGGTCATGAAGCTCTTTTTTGTACAGTTCTTCTGTGTATTCTTGCCACCTCTTCTTAATATCTTCTGCTTCTGTTAGGTCCATACCATTTCTGTCTTTTATTGAGCCCATCTTTGTGTGAAATGTTCCCTTGGTATCTCTAATTTTCTTGAAGAGATCTCTAGTCTTCCCTATTCTGTTGTTTTCCTCTATTTCTGTGCATTGATCGCTGAGGAAGGCTTTCTTATCTCTCCTTGCTATTCTTTGCAGAACCTTAAATCACAATCAAAGCCATTCCATGAGCAAAGCTTAAAGATACTAAGATGTGGTCATTTCCACTTGGGGTTAGGAATACCAACCCTTGCTAACACCTTGTTCCTTAAGTATTTTAAAGGACTGAACTGACAGACTAGGAGATGACCTAGCAATATGATGGTTCTCAGAAAGAATGACTTTCTGTCCTAAAAAAAAAAATAACTGCAAATTGAATATTTTGAAAACATTCTCAGTTGTTTTAAGAGCTCACTGTTTAAAGCACTGCGGGTGAATCCTTTGCTAAAAAACAATCACTTTAAATGGACTGTTAGTAAATCTGGATTTTTATGCTTTTATGTTTAAACAAATCATGGCTCTAGTGTCAATTTGTTTTAGCCCAAGTGTGGTATGTTGAATCTTTAAACAATAGTCAATATTAATATACTCACTTCTTCACTTGAGTTCATATGGGTAGGGACACATTTTTTGAAACTTGAGGTCAGAGCTATAGTAAATCATCTCTGAACAGATCGTTGACTAATTAAATCTTTTGCTTCAGAACATAAGCAGCATCAGGAAGAATCAAAGTGGATAAAGTCAGAATCCAGGAGAAAGGATGGCTGAGCATCGTGAGAAATAATAGTGTCTAGTCAGAAAAACTGAGTGATGATACACAGCCCCTTCAACTTAATACTTTTCCAAATGGGAAATGGTTATTAGGACTAAGTTTTTGACATGCATAAGAAGAAATGAAGAAAGTATTCAAAATGACATACGGTTGAGAAATCTGACGTATAAGTTTTTAGTATATAACATTTCATGCAACTCACCTTCTTTCTAAAGACTGAAAATGAAAGTCCACAGGCTTTGCAAACTATATTAGGCCCTTCTGCAGATGCTGGTGGGTAAGCAGAAAAATCAGAATTTGGTGTAAATCTAAATGGACCAGTGCCTCCTGCAAATCCAGACTGCTGGCCCCTGACAGCTCCAGTCCCCATGACTTCGTTCAGTAGCCCACAGCACGAAGCCCACATAGACGTAGCACCCGCCTGAAAAGGAACAAAAACAGGCCTCAGTTTAAAGCTGAGTGGAACCTGGGCTCTCTGGGATTCTTAAGGAATGCCAATCTGCAGAAGCATGTTTGCCCTAAATCATTTTAAGATTGTGAGGAGGTTTTTTTGGCCACACTGTCTGGCCTGTGGGATTCTACTTCCCTGACCAGGGATTGAACTGGTACCTCCTGCAGTGGAAGCATGGAGTCTTAATTACTGGATCACCAAGGAAGTTCCATCAAGATTATCTTTTTAGCATCAAAATTTTAAGCTGTTTGACAGTGGGTAATATTCTGGTATTTACAAAGAATATTTGGCTTTGGGGATACTCATGATACACTGTTAACTAAAGAAGAAGATAACAACATGAACCCAATTCCATTAAAGAAAAAAAACAACCCACACATAAATACTTAAGAGATGTATGTGCATACAACACAGGAAAAAAAAAAAGACTGGACAGAAGTACATGCTGTGTGATATTTGGGGTTAATGCTTATCCTCCCCCAAACTGTTCTTTATCTAAAATTCTAATTAAGTGTCTTGTATTCTACCTGGCAGCCTTAAAGACTGGTGACTACAGATAGCATTGTTCTGTAGGCTGAAGCAGTTTTTCCTATCATTTAGCAGAAAGAATATAAACTCAAATTATTTAATTTCATTAAACTTCGGTCCTCTCATTTGTAACTGGAAATAATAAACTATGGCATATGAACACTTTTTTGTTTGTTTTTAAATGACTGGGAAAACATCAAAATGCCAACTGAGGTGCTTTCTAGGTTATCATGTAGATCTCATATAACTTGTTTTCTGAAGTTTTCCCCTGCTTTCCAAATCTTTATAAAGAAAATATTAGGGACTTCCCTGGTTGTCCAGTGGTTAAGAATCTACCCTGCAGTGCAGGGGACGCAGGTTTGATCCCTTGTCGGGGAACTAAGAGCCCACGTGACATGGGCCAATGAAGCTCGTCACAGAGTTCTCCAGAGCCTGCATGTCACAACTAGAGAGCCAGGATGCCGCAATGAACATCCCGTTTATTACAACCAGGACCAAACACAGCCAAATAAATAAATATTTTTTAAAAGAATATATATATATTAATTTAACATTAAGGAAAATTTTTACAAGCAAACAGAATACTGAACACAATTTTTGATAACTCGATAACCATAATGACGTTATGAGGTCTAAGGGCTATTTGCTACACCACTAAGTGGCTTGAAACTAATATGCTGCCTTTTGTTTTCTCCCATCTCTTCCCTTTCTGTGAATCATCACTGCTATCACTATAGCTACCTCTAGCAACTTCTTTTTTTTTTACTGTACTCAGAAACCTCATAACCAAGCTTGTTAGAAGTGTATATAAAAATATATTTTCAGTGAGGGCTTTAGGCATTTTCTCATGCTAAAAACAAAAAGCTACAGTGTTTGGAACCAGTGAGCTCTTGCCCCTTGTCCAGATTAAGCACATTCTAGACTCTAGATAATGTGATAAGTAATGGAATTCCAGGTAGGTGAGGTCTTACTAGTTAAAAGGGCAAAAATGACAACAGTACACTGTCCCTTCATTATCTAACTCTGTCAAACATTTACTGTTCGTCCAATGAGCTCTTAAAAAAACTTTTTTATAAGCAATCTTAAAAGGTTATTTGGATGTTAGAGAAGGATCATGCCATCCTTGCTACTACCCAGAAGTAGTGCCTGTATGTGCTCAAGTGCTCAGTTGTGTCTGGCTCTTTGTGACCCCATGGACTGTACCCTGCCAGTCCTTGGGATTCTCCAGGCAAGAATACTGGAATGGGTTGCCATTCCCTTCTCCAGGGGATCTTCCTGACCCAGGGATTGAACCGCCTCCTGTATTGGCAGGCGGGTTTCCACCACTAGCGCCACTTGAGAAGCCCACCGGAAGTAGTACGCTATGTTAAATACCGGGAAAAGAGAAGGTAAAGAAACATGAAACCACAATACAAGGTTCAAACAGTCTTAAGCATCAGGGTCACTGAATTAAGTATTATATGGCTTCAAACCCTATAATTCTCAAGAAATAGTGATACCTTTAAAGTCAGGTTAAGTTATAATTAATAGTTCATACCTTTAAATAAATACATACCTCAGACACTAGAGCCATGATTTGTTTAAACATAAAAGCATAAAAATCCAGATTTACTAACAGTCCATTTAAAGTGATTGTTTTTTAGCAAAGGATTCACCTGCAGTGCTTTAAACAGTGAGCTCTTAAAACAACTGAGAATGTTTTCAAAATATTCAATTTGCACATAATATTTTGGGGGGAATACCTCAACTACAGAAAGTACCACCAGGAGAAACTTTTTTCATTCCAAGAGTTTAAAGAAGTATAGTTTTGAGAAGCTTTAGCTTCCTGCTGACCTAGCTTCTAAATGATTAAATTGTGGTTAGCACCCTTTTAATTCCTGGGTGATATTGTCTTAACTCCAGTAAAAATTCCTCATGAACAGAACTTCTTTCCTCCACAGCATATAGTTGCATCACCAACACTCTCACATCCATACACGATCACTGGAAAGACCATAGCCTTGACTAGATGGACCTTTGTTGGAAAAGTAATGTCTCTGCTTTCTAATATGCTTTCTAGGTTGGTCATAACTTACCTTCCTAGGAGTAAGCATCTTTTCATTTCATGGCTGCAGTCACCATCTGCAGTGATTTTGGAGCCCAAAATAATAAAGTCTGACACTGTTTCCACTGTTCCCCCATCTATTTCCCAGGAAGTGATGAGACCAGATGCCATGATCTTCATTTTCTGAATGTTGAGCTTTAAGCCAACTTTTTCACTCTCCTCTTTCACTTTCATCAAGAGGCTTTTGAGTTCCTCTTCACTTTCTGCCATAAGGGTGGTGTCATCTGCATATCTGAGGTTATTGATATTTCTCCCGGCAATCTTGATTCCAGCTTGTGCTTCTTCCAGTCCAGCATTTCTCATGATGTACTCTGCATAGAAGTTAAATAAGCAGGGTGATAATATATAGCCTTGACGTATTCCTTTTCCTATTTGGAACCAGTCTGTTGTTCCATGTCCAGTTCTAGCTATTGCTTCCTGACCTGCATATAGGTTTCTCAAGAGGCAGGTCAGGTGGTCTGGTATGCCCATCTCTTTCAGAATTTTCCACAGTTTATTGCGATCCACACAGTCAAAGGCTTTGGTGTAGCCAATAAAACAGAAATAAATGTTTTTCTGGAACTCTCTTGCTTTTTCGATGATTCAGCAGATGTTGGCAATTTGATCTCTGGTTCCTCTGCCTTTTCTAAAACCAGCTTGAACATCTGGAAGTTCACAGTTCATGTATTGCTGAAGCCTGGCTTGGAGAACGTTGAGCATTACTTTGCTAGTGTGTGAGATGAGTGCAATTGTGTGGCAGTTTGAGCGTTCTTTGGCATTGCCTTTCTTGGAGATCGGAATGAAAACTGACCTTTTCCAGTGCTGTGGCCATGGCTGAGTTTTCCAAATTTGCTGGCATATTGAGTGCAGCAGTTTCACAACATTATCTTTCAGAATTTGAAATAACTCAACTGGAATTCCACCACCTCCACTAGCGTTGTTCATAGAGATGCTTTCTAAGGTCCATTTGACTTCACATTTCAGGATGTCTGGCTTAGGTGAGTGATCACACCATCATTAAGGTAAGGTAAGTCACTCAGTCGTGTCCGACTCTTTGTGACCCCATGGACTCTAGCCTACCAGGCTCCTCCCTCCATGGGATTCTCCAGGCAAGAGTACTGGAGTGGGTTGCCATTTCCTTCTCCAACATCATTAGGGGTTCATAAATATTCTATAGATACATATATCTGATTACAACAGACTGAATTATGTAAAAGCCATGCACAAAACACCATGTCATCGTGTAACTAGCAACTGTCAGTCAAAACTATCAGTCCATGCCTGTCTAGATGAATATGTAAAGGTCCTAACCCCCCTTACCTCATCACTTCAGTGCCAGTGCCTCTCTTGGCTTGACTGATCTCTACCAGAGGTGTTCCTTCTGTTCATTCTTCTCTTTCTTCAATAAACTTGTTTTTGCCAGGGGTAAGACCTCTCACTACCCCTAATGATTACTCATAATCTCATAAAATTCTTATGTCCATACCAAGAATAGAGGCCCACAAGTGAGGGTCCTCTTCGACCCCCTCTCAAATCTGGCAACATATCAATCTTGAATCACAAATAATTATTTATCATTTATTTTTAAGTACTCATAAATTAATATATTTCCTTACTATAGTTTCAGTCTAAATAAGGATTTTGAATTTTATTGGTGCTTCTGAAGATCTAGGTTTAATTGATATTCTCTCTTGTTTACATAGTCTATTGATATATGCTCTTATTCTATCAATATCAGTTATTGTAATATTACTTTTTTTCTAATACAGTAATTTTGTGGTACATATCTTTTTCTCTCAGATTCTCTAACTGCATCCCCAAATTTTGGTAAGTTGTTTCTTTGATAATAAGGCTACATAAATCTTCACAACCAAATAAATTGTACTTGCCTTGTTATTTCATATTTGACACATACATACACTAGAATGGTTTCTAAGTATCCAAATATTTGGATATTTTTAAAGATATCTTTCTGGGTTTTTAATCAATAAAATAATTTTATCTGAGGCCAGAGAATGCATGTGTACATGTCTCTGTCATTTCAAATTGAGGTGAATATCAAAGTCTACCGTATGGTTTATTATGGTGAATGCTTCACGTATACTTTAAAAAAAATACATATGATTCAGGTTTTAGTTGTATTGTTGCACCAAGAAAATTAGGTTGAAGTAGTTGATAATAAGGCTTCCCTGGTGGCTCAGACGGTAAAGCATCTGCCTGCAATGTGGGAGACCCGGGTTTGATTCCTGGGTTAGGAAGATCCCCTGGAGAAGGAAATGGCAATCCACTCCAGCACTCTTGCCTGGAAAATCCCATGGATGGTATGTACAAATCTTCTGTTTTATTTTTGATATTTAAAAAAAATCTTTAATTTTAGAACAGATTAGAAAAAGCATAAAGACAGTACTGAAAATGTCTGTGTACATATTACCCAGTTTCTCCTATTTCTAACGTATTACATTATTATGGTCCACTTATGACAGTTTTAGTTGCTGGGCTTCCCTTGTGGTAAAGAATCCGCTTGCAATGCGGGAGACCTGGGTTCGGTCCCTGGGTTGGGAAGATCCTCTGGAGAAGGGAAAGGCTACGCACTCCGGTATTCCAGTCTGAAGAATTCCCTGGACTATATAGTCCATGGGAGTCACAGAGAGTCAGACACAATTGAGTGACTTTCACTTCACTTCACTTATTACAGTTAATGAACTAATATTGATATATTGTTATTAATTAGAATACATAGCTTATTCCAAATTCCTTGGTTTTTACCTAATGCCTTTTTCTCTGTTCTAAGATTCTATCCAAGATAGGATATTACATTTGATTGAATTTTTTCCTTAGGCTCCTTTCATCTGTGACAATTTCTTAGACTGTCCATATTTTTTTCTGATCTGGATGGTTTCTAGGAGGATTGTTCAGGTACAGTATTGGGATTTGGTAATATTTTTCTCATGTTTATAGTAGGGCTATGTGTTTGGAGAAGACGACGACACGGGTAAAGTGCCATTTTCATCACCCCATAATAAGGGTACATACTATCAACATAAATTAACACTTTTTATGCTGACCTTGATCACAAGGCTGAGCCAGCATTTTCCAAGTTTCTCCACCCTAAAATTCTTTTTTCCTCACTTCCTGTATTGTTCTTTTCGGAGGAAGAAGGTTACTGTGGCAGCCCACACCTAAGAGGTGGGGATTTATGCACAAACTCCTTGAAGCAGACTATGTCTATATATTACTGGAATTGTTTTACACATGAGCTTTTTTATTCTCCCCATTTATTTATATATTTAAATCATTTACTCATATCAGTTTGGACTCAAATGTTTTACATGCAGCCATTATGCAATTTTATTTTATTTTACACTCAAAATGTTGGGAGTTCTTTCAGTTGCACCAGCTATGGATCTTTGCCATATTCCCATAAATGTGTGTGTGTCAGTTGGGTCAATGATTTTTTGTAACATATTCCATTCTCATCCTTTATATTTTGCATATTATGGGAACCAATACTAAATCAGCCATTTCTCCAGAAACCTTGGCTCCTTTTGTTGAAGAATGGTATCAGAAATCAAGATGTGAGTGCTGGGGATACTTGTTGATTCTGGAGTCTTTACTTCCAGGCTCTTTCAGCTGAAAGAGCATGGAAATATACTGCTGTATACTACTACATATTTTCACATATCTATATACACTTCTATACGTAACCATCTGTATCTATATTAAGCTATGCACAAATTCATTCTGATGTTTCCAACTAGAATTCATTACCCCAGGCCTCATTTTAACTTCCTGTTCAGGCATATCTATAAACTTCCATTCCACAAGTGAAAACTTTAGCTCCCACCATATGGCACTAATTTACACAATTTTTTCAGTCCCACATGCATGATTAGAGTGTCAATATAGTTAACCTGCACTCTCAGTGTAAGCAACATCATGAATTAGTGTACAGCGTTTATGTACAGTTATTTGCCTTTGGATTTACAGACTCCAATCTTTTTCAAAGTTACTCAGGTCAGCACTACTTCTGTTACCTCAGTCAATGTGCTTCTTGCCTATATTTGTAATACAGTTAGATTTATCCTCCTTCTTTGTATATCTAGTAATTTTTTGTTGTATGCTATCCATTGTTAATGCTATAATGTTGAGACTAAATTTCATTTTGTTTTTTTGGGGGGACAGATAGCTAATTTAACAATAAGCTCTATCTTAGAATATTTGTTTTTAGGTTATGTCAAACATTTGAAAATTAGTCCTTTGGTATATATGTTCTTTCTTTCTTTTTTTTTTTTGGCAGGTAATCTGGTGGCAATTATTGCCTTATAGCCAGAAGCAGAAATCCCACAGTGACAGTTTGAAACAACTTGTGTGATTTCTGTTTGAGAAAAATTGAGTTTTAGAAAATTTAAGTATCTTGTCCAAGGTTGTAAGTTATCATTGGAGCAGAGTTACACACCCTAGTGGGTCTATGCCCAAGTTAGCTATTACAAGAATTTTCTCCTGCTTCTGCTAAATGTTCTTACGTTAACTTCTTAGAATCTTGTGAAAAAGCGCTGGGACATAAGTTATGCCCTTTAAAGCACTGTATTGTAACCCATGAATTGGATATGAAAGACCAGAGAGATATGGTGCCAAAGTGACATAAATTGTTTGAGGTTAACATGCCTATACACTTTTAAATATGTTTATAATGAAAATAAATATTAATAGTGAGTGTATACTTAATACAATCACTCCTGATTTCAGTATTATATCTACATTAAATAATAAGGGGAAAGAGAAAAAATACATACTACTATATTCTCAAGTATATCAGATTAATTCCATTAGAGTATGAATTGCTTCCATTGCCATTATTTTAGAAACCATTAAATCTTTTAGATGAGGGAAGAGTTGAAAAATGAAACAGGACATAGCAAGCATTCTGAGGTTGAACAATGATATATGTAGTCACATTAGATGCATATTAAAGTAGATTGCTAGACAGAGAAACTGACAAATAACAATCAAACAGATAAATGGAATATGTAAAATAGGCACATCAACTCCAGTTCTAGATGGAGTGACAAATGAAGTAGGCCAAGCACATGAATATAGATATTCACTTAAATACTGACACAATCCTAAAGATACAGATGTTTATTCTGCCATATGCATCACTGTCATATACACCGCAGGTACATGTATTGAAATATTCTGAGAGAAGTTAAAACCTTTAAAAATGTAACTGAATTTAGTTTACTTATTGTTGTATGTCTGCTCCACTAGGAAGGTGTATAAGGAAAATAGACAGGCTTCAGCCATGAAGGAAGCTGTGCTTAAGTGGGTAAGAGCAAAATTTCTTCCTCACTTTGAATCTAGGGACTACATCTTTTTGGCTGTGAAAATTTCAGCCAGCTCTTAATACCTAAAGTCTTTCATTTAAAAACAGATGCTTAAAAGGTTCTATAAAATAAAACTTATTTTTGTATAGTACCTAAGATTATATATCTTGTATAAAACATTTAGTACAGGAAACATGGTAACCACTTATTAAATGTATATCTTAGCATTTCTTATGAACATATAACATGTATGAACAAATTGCTTTTTTCAAGGTTGATTCCAGCATATATTGGAATTGCCATGTACTCCAGGTGATGATCACCCCCCAAACCACATACATTTCTGGACCTTATCTGTGTGTGTGTGTGTGTGTGCGCACGCGTATCCGACTGTTTGCGACCCCATAAATCGCAGCACGCCAGGCCTCCCTGTCCATCACCAAGTCCCAGAGTTCACTCAAACTCACATCCATCGTGTCGGTGATGCCATCCAGCCATCTCATCCTCGGTCGTCCCCTTCTCCTCCTGCCCCCAATCCCTCCCAGCATCAGAGTCTTTTCCAACGAGTCAACTCTTCGCATGAGGTGGCCAAAGTACTGGAGTTTCAGCTTTAGCATCATTCCTTCCAAAGAAATCCCAGAGCTGATCTCCTTCAGAATGGACTGGTTGGATCTCCTTGCAGTCCCAGGGACTCTCAAGTGTCTTTTCCAACACCACAGTTCAAAAGCATCAATTCTTCGGCACTCAGCATCTTCACAGTCCAACTGTCACATCCATATATGACCACAGTAAAAACCATAGCCTTGACTAGACGGACCTTATTTGGCAAAGTAATGTCTCTGCTATTGAATATGCTATCTAGGTTGGTCATAACTTTTCTTCCAAGGAGTAAGCGTCTTTTAATTTCATGGACCCATAAGACACCAGCAAACCTACCAGCGAACACTGCATTGCCCTTCAGAGAGACAAAAACAGCTCAATCAACCAGAACATAGGGACAAGCCCCCCTAATCAGGAAAACATCATAGGACACTAATGATGAAATATGCAATCCATCTTCAGAATAGCTATATAGTGTTTTGGTGGGTTTTTTGGTTTGTTCGTTTGTTTTTAGTATACCATTTAGAGATGCTATTTATAAATATTTGAAAAGCAAGCAACTTACTAAAATTTTGACACCAGTTACCTTTCTTTTCAAAAAGGAAAATATTCCACCTTTCCTAAAGGTTGAATTTGAGGACAATCAGCCTCCAAAATGTTACTGATGCTGAAAAATTACCTTCTAATAACGCCACAATCTCTAAACCCAGTGAGATTTTGAGGGGGGGAGTATGAAGGAGGATATCCCCATACCTCCAATTTCATGAAGGATAACATGTATCTAATGGACTTGAACATAAGAATAGAAAAAAAAAAAAAAAAAGACACATACCTTTCATGCATGGATTTGTCAAGGCCCCTTGTGTTTAAAATTGATATGGCAAGTAGAGTATACAGCTGTGGGAGGTGAGAAACAATGATCGTTGTCAAGCAACATTGGTATGATAGAAAAGAAGTAAGATACTTGATGTGATCAAAATACCAGTGTTAGGGTTTCAAAAAACACAACCTCTTTTCGATCAAAATAGGAAGCATAACTACAGACTAACTGCAGACATTAAATTTTTAAAAGGCCAGCCTATTCCAGTATCCACATGCTACAAACACGATAAAATCATGTTCAGTTTGAGTGACTTGGGCGTGAAGAATGAATGTACTGTAGTATATAAAACCAAAAGATTTTAAAAGATTAACACAAATGATCTGCCTACACAAGGAAAAATGAACAAATATTCCTTTTGAGCTATTTTTTTTTATATTTCTCTTGCTTAACATTTAGATGTTAACCTTTTTCAAAATGTTATTTACACATATGCACCCACTTTAAACACTTTGATTACTTACAAAATCCCTGCGAAATAAAAAGAAAAATAAAGGCTATTTTAAGTTCTCTTTCATATAATACAAAGCTGAAATCCAAAGAGATTGTTTGGCTAATTTTTATAGAATAGTAATCAATAAACCAGGAGTGACATCTAGCCACCGTCCCCCAAACCATTTCTGTTTTGTTTTCACATTACTACACAATAGGGAGATGTTTATTAAAAATTTACTACCAAGTATATGAAGACAGACAATTTTATATCCCATTATTTCATGGTCACAATACTATCTGGCTGTCAGAGAAGATAAATTTTCTAATGAGATACCTTATATAAGCTGTTAGAATTTCCAAAGTTTAACTACCAAGTCAGGTCAACAGTATCCACTGGTGATTTAGTAGAAGGAATCAGTCTTCTCAATGGTCTTAGGAAGTTTTATGATAAAAGATCCTAGGGAGGCAATACCTTGCATACCTTAGTGCCCTTAATTCCACACTTTGGCTTTATCTTATTCTCAAAACTCAAGTACCCTGAACTAACATAAAAATTCTTACACCACGGTCTTGACTTTGCAGTTCTCATATTTCTAGCCTACTTAGTTTTATATTTTGTGCTAATTTTAAAAAGTCCTATAGAAAGTTTATAAAATGAATAAAACAATATGAGTACAATATTATTAAAAAATTTTTTCTTTCCTTTGCTGTAAAGTATCTTTCATCACCTATTCAACATCTTCTCAGGTTATGCAGTGTGCATGGAAGGCTGGGGTTACTAATGAGAAACTTTCCAGGTGACAAACTCAGTTACTTTCAGGATTTTTAAACTTTTGGTACATTTAAAAATGTATAATTTTAGTAAAAATTCACAAAATGTAAATGAGTATGTAAGTCAATTTAGATCTATTCAAGCTATTTGCATGAAGATTTCTTTTTAATATTCTTTATTTTTACTGATTTTTTTGGCTGCACTGTGGCTTAGCTGTGGCACGTGGGATCTAGTTTCCTGACCAGGGATAGATCCCAGGCCTCCTGTGTTAACAGTGTGGAGTCTTAACCACTGAAGCACAAGGGAAGTCTCAGGTAATTATTTTTTAGCAGAATGTTGGCTTTTTAACTTTCTTCAGCTCAATGTGAAGCGGAATGCAGAAGGAACCAAGAGAATAACATGAACTATTTTTCACCTGGCCTAAACATACAGTCCTGAGAATCTTTGATGTTTTCTTGATGTTTATAATGCCTTCGCTTCACTTTAAAAAGTCAGTCAATATACGTTCAATTTGCTAATATCTATTTAGCATCTGTTTTTTTTCACCCCAAAGTTGAATTACTTGGGGGACTGAATAAAGCATGAAATTGCCATACACTAATGCAGAAGAAGGCAGGGGAGTGTTTGATACATGCACAGTTACAGCTTCAAAATCTCAAATCTTACCTATGCAAGTTATAACGATGGCACATTCCCTTTCTCTGTGGATTTTGGTGGTCAGGTAAAATAAAGGACCACTAGGTAACAGTATACATAAAGGAGATAGGTATCTCAGAGAAGAAAAACATATTTAAAGGGAGAAAAAGTTAGAAAACACAGATGCAGTGGAGCACATAGCTGACTGAAGTCAGCTGCATTTCTATGGAAACTTTATTTCTTTAATTTGGGTAAGTTCCAAAAAGTGGAGGCATTTTTTTTACCGTCCTTCTGTGACACAGAGTAAATAGTCAGATACTATTTACTTAAGGACTCTGAGCAGATGAAAAAAAGAAAAGAATTCACAGGCTTATAAAACCAAAGTGGTCTCTTCTTCAAATATTCAGCCTCTGGTGATGGCCAGTGTGTTTGTTTTCTGAGAATTGCAGGTTAAATGAACCAGCCAGTTAATGGAATCTAATTTCTCCAGAGGCAGATACTTCCAGAGAGAACCTCAACACAGAAGAAAAAAATTTCACCTCTAGAATCCATTAAAATAGCTTAATCTAAATTATAATCCTTAGAATTTTGTAAAAGTAGTTTTGTGCAAAGTCAGAAAATATTAAGCCATTCACTAATTCAGGCTGTATCCTTAAGGAAAAAAAATTTGTACCTGACTAATGTCAAGATTCAACACTGATTCCACAATGAGCTGGGGAATCAATTCACATTAACTGCACCTATAAATAAGTGATTGTTTATTTAAAAGCATAATTATAGCCTGTGTAATTAATCCTTACTATCCTAATGGTACAGTCATACTAATTATAGATTAACAGGGAATAAAAATGATAAGGTCTCATATAATGCCACAGCTATAGCATGGGCATTAACAGCCTAGAGTTCTCTAGCCAATATATTGAAATCTTATTTCACCTTTCTGTCGCATATAGGTTAAGAATTTAATGACCGCTTTAGGAACTCTCCAATATTATAATCTCTCTAAATCAGTATTCTCAAAAAATATTGTTTATATAGATTATCAAAACTTCTCAGGTTGCTTAAGATTTGTCAGTGTCTTAGTAAGAGTAAAGACCTACTGTCTTCCCTGGTGGCTCAGAGGTTAAAGCGTCTGCCTCTGATGCGGGAGACCCGGGTTCGATCCCTGGGTCAGGAAGATCCCCTGGAGAAGGAAATGGCAATCCACTCCAGTATTCTTGCCTGGAGAATCCCATGGACAGAGAAGCCTAGTAGGTTACAGTCCACGGGGTCGCAAAGAGTCGGACACGACTGAGCGACTTCACCTTCACCTTCTTATTTAAACGACTCTATTTCAGAAGTAGAGAATACTTTCAGAAGCTGTTTAGTAAAAGATAACAATATAAAACAACTATCTAATTGAAATGTCTAAACATTCAGTTTCACCCAGTAACAGTTTCATGCTGGCCTGCCAGACTCTATCTGCTTTAAGTCCTATCTTGCCCACATGCAAGAGTCTAGTCTGAAATGGAGTGGAATGGGTGAATATAAAACNTCTATTTCAGAAGTAGAGAATACTTTCAGAAGCTGTTTAGTAAAAGATAACAATATAAAACAACTATCTAATTGAAATGTCTAAACATTCAGTTTCACCCAGTAACAGTTTCATGCTGGCCTGCCAGACTCTATCTGCTTTAAGTCCTATCTTGCCCACATGCAAGAGTCTAGTCTGAAATGGAGTGGAATGGGTGAATATAAAACTGAATTCAGGAATATTTTACTATATAAATTAGTTCCAGGATCTTTTTACAAGTATGCCATTTGTCTGAAAAGATAATCCAACAATTTTCAACAGCTCTAATCCCATTCTAAACATGGAAATAAAAATCTCTCATTTCTGTTTTTCTATTACAAAGCTTTGGAGGGACATTTAAGTATTCAGTATTTGACTTCTCACCTTTGATTTCAAAAAGATTTGATTGAATAATTAAAAATAAGGGAAACAGATGGGGAAACAGTGGAAACAGTGTCAGACTTTATTTTGGGGGGCTCCAAAATCACTGCAGATGGTGATTGCAGCCATGAACTTAAAAGATGCTTACTCCTTGGAAGAAAAGTTATGTCCAACCTAGATAGCATTTTCAAAAGCAGAGACATTACTTGCCAACAAAAGTCCGTCTAATCAAGACTATGGTTTTTCCAGTAGTCATGTATGGATGTGAAAGTTGGACTGTGAAGAAAGCTGAGCGCTGAAGAATTGATGCTTTTGAACTGTGGTATTGGAGAAGACTCTTGAGAGTCCCTTGGACTGCAAGGAGATCCAACCAGTCCATTCTGAAGGAGATCAGCCCTGGGATTTCTTTGGAAGGAACGATGCCAAAGCTGAAACTCCAGTACTTTGGCCACCTCATGCAAAGAGTTGACTCATTGGAAAAGACTCTGATGCTGGGAGGGATTGGGGGTAGGAGGAAAAGGGGATGACAGAGGATGAGATGGCTGGATGGCATCACTGACTCGATGGACGTGAGTTTGAGTGAACTCCGGGAGCTGGTGATGGACAGGGACGCCTGGCGTGCTGCGATTCATGGGGTCACAAAGAGTCCAACACGACTGAGCGACTGAATTGAACTGAGTGGATATAAAAGAAAGAGGCATGTCTCTAGNGGATGAGATGGCTGGATGGCATCACTGACTCGATGGACGTGAGTTTGAGTGAACTCCGGGAGCTGGTGATGGACAGGGACGCCTGGCGTGCTGCGATTCATGGGGTCACAAAGAGTCCAACACGACTGAGCGACTGAATTGAACTGAGTGGATATAAAAGAAAGAGGCATGTCTCTAGGTCTGCTTGTTCATGGGAAACCACCTCAGGAGCTTCCCAGGTGAAATCGGAACCTGGTCCCCTACACGGATTCGAGGGGTGGTAATTTAGAGTCTGTGATACAAAGTCAGAAAAACAAATATCATATATTAATGCTTATACATATGGAATCTAGAAAAAATGGTACAAATGAACCTATTTTCAGGGCAGGAATAGAGACACAGACATAGAGAATAAACAAGTGGAGAGGAAGGAAGGAAGGAGGAGGGAGGAAGTGAGGGGTGGGAGGCATCGGAAGAGTATCATTGACATGATTACACTGCTGCTGTTGCTGCTGCTGCTGCTGCTAAGTCGCTTCAGTCATGCCCAACTCTGTGCCACCCCATGGACTGCAACCTACCAGGCTCCTCCGTCCATGGGATTTTCCAGGCAAGAATACTGGAGTGGGTTGCCATTGTCTTCTCCAATGATTACACTACCGTGCGTAAAATAGAAAGTGGGAAGCTGCTGTGTTACACAGATAGCTCAGCTTGGTGCTCTGTGGTGACCTAGAGGGGTGGGATTGTGGGGAACACACATTATAGGATTTGGGCTTTGGTTGGGTAATTTGGGGGAGGATGTAAAGAAACAGGGTCTCACTCTGGATGGAGTCCTGTTAGAAAACAAGGGCAAGTCTATGACAAAGTGTCTGAACAAATCTGATCCAAGGGGCAGGGGTTTAAAATGGGGATACAACTGTGGTTGGTAAAGAAGTAGCCATCACTTGTTTTAGCTGAGAACTAGGAATGTTGGATATTTTGTGGGTTGCACGGTGTTTTTGTTTTGATTCATTTATCATGCTGTCAGAGTGACCTGGTCTGATGTTCTGTGAGTTTTTGTCCAATAGGAGAACAGCATGGCCTAAGTGAGAGTCAGACCAGTTTCCAGCAGTCAGGGGCTTTTGGCTTTTTCAGAATCAAATGGAGAAAAGTATCTCTTCTTAACATGTAATGTGTGCTTGCACTTGTCTGGTTTGTAGTTTGAAACTGCTCTGCTTTAGTAGCTCTATAAGTTATGAACTATATGTTATATATAACCATGTTTTATATATACCATCTGGTGGCTCAGAGGGTAAAGAATCAGGCTGCAATGCGGGAAACCTGGGTTTGATCACTGGTTGGGAAGATTTCCTATAAGAGGGCATGGTAACCCACTCCAATATTCTTGCCTGGAGAATCCCATGGACAGAAGAGCCTGGTAGGCTACAGTCCATGGGGTTGCAAAGAGTCTGACATGACTGAGCAACTAAGCGCAGCACAACACATATATTATATATAATAATTATATATCATAATAATATATAATATCTAATAACTCTATACCTGATGCAAAGAGCCAACTCATTGGAAAAGACCCCAATGCTGGGAAAGATTGAAGGCAGGAGGAGAAGGGGATGACAGAGAATGAGATGGTTGGATGGCATCACTGACTCAATGAATTCCCTGGTGACTCAGATGGTAAAGAATCTTCCTGCAATGTGGAAGACCTGGGTTTGATCCCAGGGTTGGGAAGATCCCCTGGAGGAGGGCATGGCAATCCACTCCAGTAATCTTGCCTGGAGAATCCCATGGACAGAGGAGCCTGGTGGGCTACAGGCCATGGGGTCACAAAGAGTCAGACATGATTGAGCAGCCAAGCACAGCACACACACACACACACATATATATATATATATATATATATATACACATAAAGCTGATTCATTTTGTTATACAATAGAATCAAATGTAGCATTGTACAGCAATTATACTTCAATTAAAAATAAAAGGAATTTACTCATGAAAGACAGGAGATGGAGAAGAGTGAGGAGTCCTGTGGTATTTCTTCTTCTACTAATCTTATCAGATCAGGGACCCACCCTTGTGACCTTATTTCACCTTACCTTCTTAAAGGTCCCAATTCCAGATATAACCAAAAGGGGAGTTACAATTTCAACATATAAATTTGAGGAGAATACAGACATTTAGTATTAGAGGGAGCTTATGTATCTCCTGGGGAGAAGGTAAAAGAAGATGATTATCTTCAATTATTGAACTGCCTCTTTGAACACTCTCAAATACCTAACTATTTATGTTGCATCTAATAGGACTACCCTAATCTCAGCAAATAATAGCCCTTATAGAGCAATTCATATTTCAGGTTACACTGAAAATAAAGTGCATGCAACTCTCTTTATATAAATGGTAGGAGATTGCCAAATAATCTCCCATTTTAATCTAGTCTAACCTAGAGTCAGTTCATAACAATATATACTTTTATAAGACTTTTGGACCACTGATTTTTTTCCTGAATACTATGAAATATGCAACTGAGTCACTAAATTACGCCAAAACAATTTAAAATGTAAATGGAAAACTTTCTAAGGAAAATGACTGAAAGTGTAAAGTATTGGAATTTGCACCATGGGCTTTGTTTATTACTTTGCATAAATAAATTAAGGAAGACATAATATTTTATATTAAACATAATCTCTCACCTATAACTCTTAAAGACAGTATATAATAACCATATTAAGAGTGATCATTTGAAGATAGAAGACAATACACAAAGATGCTCTCCATCAGTGATATAGAAATGGAGATCTCAAACTGGAATTCAATAATTTATTTTTTGAGATCTTCAAGTTAACTCCAAACTCTTTAAAATAAATATATGGTGTATATACATATATATACACAATTATATGTATACATATATAAGTATATAGGATATAGGTCATAAATATTGATGAGAGTGTTAATGAGTGTACGCTGTATAAATGGGATAGAATTAATGAGGACGTTACAGTAAGATGCTCAGTGTTTGAACATAGGTGCTATGCTGCTGCTGCTGCTGCTAAGTCGCTTCAGTCGTGTCCGACTCTGTGCGACCCCATAGACAGGAGCCCAACAGGCTCCCCTGTCCCTGGGATTCTCCAGGCAAGAACACTGGAGTGGGTTGCCATTTCCTTCTCCATTGTGTGAAAACGAAAAGTGAAAGTGAAGTCGCTCAGTCGCATCCGACTTCTAGCGACCCCATGGACTGCAGCCTACCTCTCCATATATGAATTTTCTTGTCTAAGAAGAGGATAACCATAGAAGCTACTTCATAGAAATATTGTGATAAATAAATGGGATAATACATTTAAAGTGATAACAATGCTTAGCATATAGGAGGTCCTAGATCAATTATATAACAGGTTTATCATTCCCACCACCACATCCATCATCATCATTATCATTTTCATGATAAAGTACAATAGGTGATTTCTTTTTTTCTATTTGCCTTTGGATACTAAGTAGTTTCACTGGGCATAACACAGCCTTATAAGAAAAGATCAGAGGCAAATTTAATTGGCAAATAAGCATTTCCTGTCATGTGGAGGCCAGATGGTATCATGATCCACTGCACCAATTTCATAGTAATTCAAAGAGAAGACTGTTAGGAGAGTGTTGAGTCATCTCTCACCACAAAGGAGTATTGAAGGGTCATTCCCCCTCTCCTGTTATCTGATTAGAAATAATAAAAGAGTAGAAATCTACTTCTAGTCTTTGGTCTGTGTGTATTTCTGTATTATTAACACTAACAGTAGCATTTACTCATGAAATTCAAGGAGAAATGTTTCACTTTAAAAGGTGAGCTATCACATGTTAAGTACACAAAATATTTCAATAATGGAAGGAAGATAACTTGTCTGTCCTCATAACCGACAGGTTGATAAAAGCATTGCATTGTCAATGGATGTTAAGTTTTCTAAGCCATAATTTTTTTCTGGCAAAGTGAAAGAGTTTATCTTAAAAATCTCAAGAGGTTCTAATTGTTGGTGATTCAATATATTTCAGAGAAATTACAGCACCTTCATATGAACCATAAATATATGTACTGAATTTTGATCAATTTGGATATCTTCATTCTTTAGCAGAATAAACATCAAAATAAAAATTAGGAAAAGCAAAACTGTGGTAGCAGTAAGGGCAGTCTCAAAGATGCACCTGTCTTCAGTTTAAGGAGTTTACCATCACGGACATAAGAAATTTTAAGCATTTGTTTTCTTTTCTAATTCCATTCAGTTCAGTTCAGTTCAATTGCTCAGGTGTATCTGACGCTTGGCGACCCCATGGACTGCAGCACGCCAGGTATCCCTGTCCTACACCAACTCCTGGAGTTTACTCAAACTCATGTCCATTGAGTCGGTGATGCCATCCAACCATCTTATCCTCTGTCTTTACCGTTTGACAGGTGTACCGCCCCAGTCAAACTCCCCACCTAGCACTGTCCCTGGAGCGGGTCGTGCCCAGCCGGCGTGCGGCTGGTCATCCCCTTCTCCTCCTGCCTTCAATCTTTCCCAGCATCAGGGTCTTTCCCAATGAGTCAGTTATTTGCATCAGGTAACCAAAATATTGGCATTTCAGCTTCAGTATCTGAAAGGACTGATTTCCTTTAGGAGGGATTGGTTGGATCTCCTTATAGTCCAAGGGACTCTCAAGAGTCTTCTCCAACACCACAGTTCAAAAGCATCAATTCTTTGATGCTCAGCTCTCCTTATAGTCCAACTCTCTCTTCCATACATGACTACTGGAAAAATCATAGCCCTGACTAGACAGACCTTTGTTGGCAAAGTAATGTCTCTGCTTTTTAATATGCCGTCTAGGTTGATCATAACTTTCATTCTAAGGAGTAAGCATCCTTTTATTTCATGGCTGCAGTCACCATCTGCAGTGATTATTACTAATTCCATAGTAATAAACAAAAGATGACAGACCTGAGCTACTGTGATTGTGAATCACAATCTATAACCAGAAAAGCTGTACAAAGCATGTGTACCTTATATCCATCTCCCTTAAGAGACTTCAGATACTAGGTTAATTAAATATTATTTTATTCTTACTTTATAAATGCTTAGTGTACCACTGAATCTTAATAAATATTTAATAATATTAGGAACCAACAGGGTGACAAAGTCATTTTCCATTTATAGATACAGCTTTTTAACTGAAGTCAAGGAATTTTATCTATAAAGGCCAAATGTTCTATAACTAGAGTATTCAGAACCCATAATCTTTAAGAGATCTCCATAGCAGTATCTACATTAGCATTTAAATGGAGCAGAGCTTTTCGAAACTGGTACCTCTGTAGTAGATTAACACAAAACAATCTGTTTAGCAATGATTTTTTCAATAAAATACATACACTGCTTCTAGAATTTACCTAGAATAGATTTCATTTCTTTTATTTAATTTTAGTTCCAACTAAACTTTCTATTTCTCATCCCAGGAAAATTCCTTCAAAGCTCTTATTGATTAGAAATAATAAAACTGACATGTAAAGATGTTTCTATGTAGGATTGCATATATATATATATATCATATATGTAGCTGTAAATAAATCTGTGCAGTCTTTAAAGTTTGTATTATGAAGAAAAATAACTGAAGACTAAAATTAGATTTGCTTTTGATAATGAGTTTCAAAATTTCTATGGAAAACTAACGTGACTTTTTTCTTTCTTTTTGTTTTGTTTTGTATGAATATTATTGGAAACCCTCTTCTTGTTAAACATCTTCCCTAGCTGTTACAGTTAGCTTGGACTGCATAAAGTGAATATGAGGTATAAGCCATGTTTCAGGTGCCTTTTCCATACCATTTGTGCTGTGAAGTAGAAAAGTTCTTTCATGGACTGAGCAAGGAAAGGAGAAGGAATATATGTATGAAAAAGAAAATGTACCATTTTCCTTGCTTCCTCATCCTTGTATTTTCCTAACAGACTTCCCTTCATTGCTCAAGGTATTCTTCTATTTCCTGAAACTTAAGGATTTTGAGTGACAAAATATTAAAATTTATAGAGTCTAAATGATTATATAGGAAAGAAGATAAGGCTAATTATTGATTTTATTTCTTTCACAAAAAACTGTAAACTCTCCTACATAGACAACATATAAATATCTTAGGAGATCTAAAACATATCTGAGATATGTTTCAAAGAAGTATAGTAATTTTAAGGACTTATTATCCAAATGGTGGGTTAAGACAATCAATCTATCTCATGCTACTACCGGAGTTTATATTTGTTCACAGGTGAGCTTATTCAGAATTGGTTGAGGTTGTCTGATGGACATTAGATGAAAGTTTTAAGCTAGGCTCAAATGGACTGAATATACATAAAGAAATAGGCTTAATTTTCATATTATCTTTGATATTTACTTATCTAAATATTATTTAGAAGTTTTTTTAAATCAGTGTTTTGGAAAATGCAAAAATCTTTCAATTCAAAGCACTGTTGAGAATTTTAGCACAGGATTAAGATCTGTTATGATTCTGCTGCTGCTGCTAAGTCTCTTCAGTCGTGTCTGACTGTGCAACCCCATAGATGGCAACCACCAGGTTCTCCCATCCCTGGGATTCTCCAGGCAAGAACACGGGAGTGGGTTGCCATTTCCTTCTCCAATGCATGAAAGTGAAACATGAAAGTGAAGTCATTCAGTCATGTCCGACTCTTAGCAACCCCATGGACTGCAGCCTACCAGGCTCCTCCGTCCATGGGATTCCCCTGGCAAGAGTACTGGAGTGGGTTGCTATTTCCTTCTCCAGTTATGATTCTGCTTTCAGAATATCAGAATAAAGCTTAATTTCAACATTGCATTCTCCAAGATTATAGCCTCCAACTAGATATAAAAATAACTTATTTTTGTTTTTACTGTTCTTTTTACAGCACTTAGTCCTGATGCTTACTCCCTACTTGGAAGATGGGACACCTGCTCAATTCAGAAAAGCCAGTGCTAAACAATGTATATAACTGGATGACATCAAATAATGACCCCTAGTCTGTTGTCTAAGGATACATTTTTGTTGGTTCAGTAGATTACACTCATTTATTTTAATGATTCAACAAAGAGCATACATTTCTTAGGGTAGCGCAGGTATTTAAATGTCTTAGGAAATGCCTCTACACATAAACACATGTTCAATATGAATAAACTTAAAAATAATGAGTTCATCTATTTTTGTTGTTGTTAATGTTGTGCCTAGATATTTGCACATGCTAAAGCGATTGACCCTGATGCCTGGAAAGGTTGAAGGCAAGAGGAGAAAGGGATGGCAGAGGATGAGATGGTTGAACAGCATCACCAACTCTATGGACATGAATTTGAATAAACTTTGGGGGTTGGTGATGGACAGGGAAGCCTGGTGTGCTGCAGTCCATGGAGTCATGAAGAATGACACAACTGAGCAACTGAACTGAAAGCAATTAAACAAGACGTCATTAGACTGAGGTGGCTCTAATTCCATGGTGACTTAGATAAACTAACACAAACCTAATCCAGAGTCAATTGTGTAAATGCATTCATATCCCAGAAACCAAAATTTAAGAACAGCCAATCACAAAGAGCAAACTCAGTCAGTTCAGTTGCTCAGTTGTATCTGACTCTTTGTGACCCCATGGACTGCAGCCTGTCAGGCTTCCCTATTCATCACCAACTCCCAGAGCTTGCTCAAACTCATGTCCATTGAGTCAGTGATGCCATTCAACCATCTCATCTTCCGCCATGCCCTTCTCCTCCCACCTTCAATATTTCCCAGCATTGGGTCTTTTCCAAGGAAGCAGTTCTTTGCAACAAGTGGCCAAATTATTGGAGTTTCAGCTTCAGCATCAGTCTTGCCGATGAATATTCTGGACCGACTATTCAGCAAACTACGCTTTCCCAAATAAGGCACTTAAGCTATAGCTAATCAAGCAATGTCTTCACTTAGCTTCTGGGTCTGCCTTATGAAGGGCTTCCCCAGTGGCTCAGCAGTAATAGATAGCCAGTGAGAATTTGCTGTATGATGCAGAGAACCCAAAGCCAGTGCTTTGTGACAACTTAGAGGGATAGGATGCATGCATGCATTGGAGAAGGAAATGGCAACACACTCCAGTATTTTTGCCTGGAGAATCCCAGGGGTAGAGGAGCCTGGTGGGCTGCCATCTATGAGGTCACACAGAGTCGGATACAACTGAAGCGACTCAGCAGAAGCAGAGGAGTAGTATGGGGAGGGAGGTGAGAAGGTAGTTCAAGAGAGAGGGGCCATACCTATACCTATGGCTTACTTATGAGGATGTATGGTAGAAACCATCACACTATTGTAAATTAATTATCTTCTAATAAAGCATAAAAAAATAAAAAAAAAAAAAAAAGAATTTGCCTTTCAAGTAGGAGATACAGGAGATGTGGGTTGGATCCCTGGGTCAGCTTCCCCTGTAGGAAGGCATGGCAACCCACTCCAGTATTCTTGCCGGGACAGAGGAACCTGGTGGGGTACAGTCTATAGGGTCCCAGAGAGTCAGACACAACTGAGCAAACTCACATGCACTGCACACTATCCCCCAACTTCTGTTAGCAGAACACTTCTAACCAGTTTTGATTTGTCCGCTGTAAAATCTAATCAAATAAACTCTTAAAAATTCTAATATAGTTCAGTTTATCTTGGACCAGATTGTAGATATGGCTTTTCATAATCAACACTGGGTGAAAAATACACTTATAAAATAGAAAGAGCACATTTATCTGACTCAAAAGACTAAAGTAACAATTTTTTTTAGATATAATTCTAGATAATTTGAATTTCAGATAATACCACTCAGGTAAGAAACCTATGTCTAACCAGTTCTGTTGTTTTCTAGATAAGGACAGTTCAATTCCAAACTATGAAATCCCCTTTGCCACTGTAGTCAGAGAAGATATTGATGATGTTACACAAAAAGCATCATGTTTTTTTTCTTGTCCTTGTCTAAGGCAGGATTTATTGCAGCTTAGATTCAATCATGAAATTATTACTTAGCAAGAAAGAGTTTTACTAAAATATTACTCTCATTTTTATGAAGAAAGTAGATAAAGTGGATCAATATGTTGATTTCAGATTTAAAAAAAGAGGAGAAGTGTAGATTACTGGGAGAAGAAACATGAGCCATTGCGGTATAGCAGACATAATTTTATTTTCTAAAAAACAATTCACTTTTCCACTAGTCACACAAGAAGAATAAATTATCACTTAACCTTAAGTGTGGCTTTGTTCTGGCCACAGGAATATGACATTTTAAGCCTGGTTCCTTAAATGTTGTCTATTCTCCTGAATATATATTGGCCTCAGTCCTCAGGGAGGAATTTGAAGAATAATGATATGACAAAGCCACACAATGGAAGAAGCCTCGATACTTTGATTAGTATATAGATACTGCAGATTTCAAGAATCAGGTGAGCCAGAGTCTTTGCATGCATGCCTTTCATTCTTTCCCTTTCTAAGTAGGGGATTTCATTATGATTATTTTTTTCTCATTACATCCATGTATATTTAGAGAGAGTATGTGTGTGTGTCTGTGTTTGTACATATGCATGCAACAACTTGTCTATTATTACTCATAGGTCACTCTTCCGGAAAGAACTATCTGGACTTAATGGGAAAACCTATGAATAAACTGGAGATAGAGGATTTGATCTGTGCAGATCGAGAGATGAAATCTTTTTATCACTCTTAGGGCAAAAGGGAGGGCATTCTCTGTATTAAAAGAAAAATGAAATGCAATGTTTGGAAAAAAGGATGGAGGAGATGTCCAAGAGAGCCACTCAACCTTCATGAAACTATGGAATTAACTAGAAATTGTTTTAAGATGCTGAGATTTGGGAGGTTTTATTATAAGAATTAATCATGACTTGTCCCTCCTAATATACACAAAAATACAGATGGTAGTGTTTAAAAAATGGTGGTTAGAGCAAAATAACCCTTTTGAAAAGTATGACTGAAAAACATGTAATTATTATAAACTTTGAACATTTAGAGACTTAGAATTATCTGTGCATAGTAATATGGATACTAATATAGGGTGTGGTCAGCCAAGAACATG
Source organism: Cephalophus harveyi (assembly GCA_006410635.1). Classification (NCBI taxonomy): domain Eukaryota; kingdom Metazoa; phylum Chordata; class Mammalia; order Artiodactyla; family Bovidae; genus Cephalophus; species Cephalophus harveyi. The sequence goes on from SJYT01055552.1 coordinate 415,087, forward strand.
ATGATATGGACATGAATAGCATGAATCAGGCACAAGAATATCAGTAATAGAAGAGAAATTCAAAACAAGAGAGAATAGAGTTAGTGCTAGGTTTTAAAATGTCATAGTTAGGAAGAAACTAAAAATTAATGTCTGAACCCCCATAGCCTATCATTTAGATGTTTGTGCATATGTAGTTAATTTACTAATAAAATATTCATCTAGGTTCTACCACTATCTTAGGTTAAATTATTTACCTTAATTTATAGAACATTTATATCCATTGTATTTCAGAATATGACTTCCATAGTTTTCTAGCTTCACATTTTCATTAACTTCATCATCAAGAAGCATTCCTAACGTTACTGTTATTTGGTAGACCACATATGACATGTGCAGCAGGGATAACATTGCCAAGTTGGGCAAACAAGTCAAAAACAATATTGTACATGGTCAAGTCTTAAGATATATTACTGTTCACTCTGAATTACTATAGGATGTTTAAAAATTATTAAGCAAAATAATATTATGTCTTTTGCTGTAGAATCATTGCCACAACTCCATCTGTTGTTATTATTTTTAAAAGTAGTATGAGAATAACACTTGATCAGGTACTCCTTAGAATTAAATATATCCCAGATATAAATCATTTCCTTAAGGATACATTTCTCAGTTCCTTGATTTGTATTGTTTCTTTCAGTTCACCCAAAATGCCTTAGCAATCTTAAAATGAATAGTTTGTTCTTATATATTATGCTCATCTACAGAAAGTAAAATACAGATGCAAGTAAAATTTTATACTCCTTCCACTTTTTTTCTAGTAGCATCAGTGGTTCTGATAATGATGAACTCTATTTTTCTTCATGATAATAACATTCTTTGACACTGTCTCATCCATAAACTCATATTATTATCCAGGCTGCATGCTTTAAATATGTTATCAAGTCTTCCTTTGGAGCATTTGGAATACCCTGGTTTTACTGTCTAAGAAAGTACACAAAAGTAGAACATACAAAGTCACACACAATATCAGAACTGAGGTCAATATCATTGGGCTAATATGTCAATGGAAAGTGGGAAACTGATTCACAATTCTGTCCCTTTCATCTTTATAAACCAGCCATTCTTTAGAATTGTGAATCTTTGTTTTCATATGTTTGGGGGTAGGAAAAGAGTAGGGACAGTTCAATATAATCATCTTTAGAAGATGAGGAAAACAGAAAATGAAACTAAATATTAAAGTAATTAATTACAAAATCATTGCTTTCAATTCTGAGATCATCCTTTCTATGCAATTTGAACAGTTTCTAGATACAATTGCCTAGCTAAAATGCAGCTTTGGATAGTCTGATTCCTCATGTGATTCACAGTGACCAAATTTTCATTGTTTGGAGCCAGGGTATTTGTGTCCACCACCATAATTTGTGAGGTGTAAAACTGAGACATGCTTTTAATTTGCATTCTTGCATTTTCTCAAGCAATGCAGCTTCCTCCAAGGATGTTATTCTTCATTACTCATCATTTTGTCTTTTATGCATGGAAGTAAAATGCTCAATGGGGGAAAGTCTCCATGAAATCAAGTCTTTATCAACTATTTGGTTATCATATTGGTTTTAACAGTGGTTTTACTGCAAAACAATTCTGGACTTCTTGAGAAATAGAAGTTTTAAAAAATTTAAACGTGTGATATTATAGTGTAATTTTATTGCAAGTCTTGTTTTTTCAACTAGCCTAAGGCTTAGAAGAAAATGGATAAATGAGTTTCTCACTGTTGGTGATTTAACGTACCATCTGGTTGAAGGAAAATATTCACAGCATTTTAAAACCTATGAAACACAAGAGTTTATTCTTTGAAAATGCTATTTAATAGTTACTACACAAATATCTGTCAATATAATTCACAAAAAGTAACTTCCTAGAGAGTTTTTTTTTGTGTGTGTGTGTGTGTGTGGCTCATTGTCAATTTCCTATCAGGAAATTAATGGCACAAAATAGACACTTGATAAATAAATGTTATTTAAATTGAACTAGTTGGATGGGTATTATGAAAGAGCAATAGGCTTAGATTTTTTTTTTTTTTTTGTAAATTCACACTGTATACTACTTTTAAAAAATGTGTCACATGACACATACCTTCCTAGCCATCAATTTGTATATTTATAAATGAGGGATTCTGTTCAATTTCCATGGCAGTTTTTGCTCCAAAGAAGTAAAGTTCAAGCTTCATCCCAAGAGTTCCACTTTCAACAATATGTGGTAGACAATGATGTGAGTCCCCAAGCCTCACCCATAGCCTCTGGCTTCCACACTGTTAAGAGAGAATCTTCCTCTCCTTCTCTTGTTCTTATCCCTGTCAGTGACCTTATGCATTAGGTATCACCACAGAGTGTTTAACAGGCTCATCTCTTCCCCACAAAAGCCATAGAGGAAGTTGACAGATAATCCTCTCTCTTCTGGATCTTGAGGGGAGTTATTAAAATAGCACTTGTGTTTTAAAGGGAAACATATTTTCAGCTTAGGCAGACTAAAGTAACTAGAATGGAAGTGAAATAGGGTACTTTAGGGTTATGAGCCAAAAACAAATATTATGTCAGCTTCCTGGAGATAAGATAAAGTGCATTTTCTGCCTCAGGGTAAGAAGCACATTCTTGCAAATAACTGAGAGTCTACTGATCCATAGTTCAGTTCAGTTCAGTTCAGTCTCTCAGTTGTGTCTGACTTTTTGTGACCCTATAAATTGCAGCTTGCCAGACTTCCCTGTCCATCACCAACTCCCGGAGTTCACTCAAACTCATGTCTATCGAGCTGGAGATGCCATCCAGCCATCTCATCCTCGGTCGTCCCCTTCTCCTCCTGCCCCCAATCCCTCCCAGCATCAGAGTCTTTTCCAATGAGTCAACTCTTCGCATGAGGTGGCCAAAGTATTGGAGTTTCAGCTTTAGCATCATTCCTTTCAATGAATACACAGGACTGATTTTAAGGATGGACTGGTTGGACCTCCTTGCAGTCCAAGGAACTCTCAAGAGTGTTCTCCATCACCACGGTTCAAAAGCATCAATTCTTCAGCACTCAGCTTTCTTCACAGTCCAACTCTCACATCCATACATGACCACTGGAAAAACCATAGCCTTGACTAGATGGACCTTTGTTGGAAAAGTAATGTCTCTGCTTTTGAATATGCTATCTAGGTTGGNAAAAGCATCAATTCTTCAGCACTCAGCTTTCTTCACAGTCCAACTCTCACATCCATACATGACCACTGGAAAAACCATAGCCTTGACTAGATGGACCTTTGTTGGAAAAGTAATGTCTCTGCTTTTGAATATGCTATCTAGGTTGGTCATAACTTTCCTTCCAAGGAGTAAGCGTCTTTTAATTTCATGGCTGCAGTCACTATCTGCAGTGATTTTGGCACCCTCCAAAATAAAGTCTGACACTGTTTCCACTGTTTCCCCATTTATGTCCCATGAAGTGAAGGAACCAGATGCGATGATCTTGGTTTTCTGAATGCTGAGCTTTAAGTCAACTTTTTCACTCTCCTCTTTCATTTTCATCAAGAGGCTTTTTAGCTCCTCTTCACTTTCTGCCATAAGGGTGGTGTCATCTGCATATCTGAGGTTATTGATATTTCTCCTGGCAATCTTGATCCCAGCTTGTGCTTCAACCAGCCCAGCGTTTCTCATGATGTACTCTGCATAGAAGTTAAATAAGCAGGGTGACAATATACAGCCTTGACATACTCCTTTTCCTATTTGGAACCAGTCTGTTGTTCCATGTCCAGTTCTAACTGTTACTTCCTGACCTGCATACAGGTTTCTCAAGAGGCAGTTCAGGTGGTCTGGTATACCCATCTCTTTCAGAATTTTCCACAGTTTATTGTGATCCACACAGTCAAAGGCTTTGGCATAATCAATAAAGCAGAAATAGATGTTTTCCTGGAACTCTCTTGCTTTTTCAGTGATCCAGTGGAAGTTGATATTTTGATTTCTGGTTCCCCTGCCTTTTCTAAAACCAGCTTGAAAATCAGGAAGTTCACGGTTCACGTATTGCTGAAGTCTGGCTTGGAGAATTTTGAACATTACTTTACTAGCATGTGAGATGAGTGCAAATGTGTGGTAGTTTGAGCATTCTTTGGCATTGCCTTTCCTTGGGATTGGAATGAAAACTGACCTTTTCCAGTCTTGAGGCCACTGCTGAGTTTTCCAAATTTGCTGGCAGATTGAGTGCAGCACTTCCACAGCATCATCTTTCAGGATGTGAAATAGTTCAACTGTAGTTCCATCACCTCCACTAGCTTTGCTTGTAGTGATGCTTTCTAAGGCCCACTTGACTTCACATTCTAGGATGTCTGGCTGTAGGTGAGTAATCACACCATCATGATTATCTGGGTAATGAAGAACTTTTTGTACAGTTCTTCTGTATATTCTTGCCACCTCTTCTTAATATCTTTTGCTTCTGTTAGGTCCATAGCATTTCTGTCCTTTATCTAGTCCATCTTTGCATGAAATGTTCCCTTGGTATCTCTAATTTTCTTGAAGAGATCTCTAGTCTTTCCCATTCTGTTGTTTTCCTCTATTTCTTTGCATTGATCACTGAGGAAGGCTTTCTTATCTCTCCTTGCCATTCTTTAGAACTCTACATTCAGATGCTTATATCTTTCCATTTCTCCTCTGCTTTTCGCTTCCCTTCTTTTGACAGCTTTTGAAGGCTTCCTCAGACAGCCATTTCGCTTTTTTGTATTTCTTTTCCATGGAGTTGGTCTTGATCCCTGTTTCCTGTACAATGTCAGGAACCTCTGTCCATAGTTCACCAGGCACTCTGTTTATCAGATCTAGTCCCTTAAATCCATTTCTCACTTCCACTGTATAATCATAGGGGATTTGATTTAGGTCATACCTGAATGATCTAGTGTATTTTCCCACTTTCTTCAATTTAAGTCTGAATTTGGCAATAAGGAGTTCATGATCTGAGCCTCAGTCAGCTCCTGGTCTTGTTTTTGCTGACAGTATAGAGCTTCTCCATCTTTGGCTGCAAAGAATATAATCAGTCTGATTTTGGTGTTGACCATCTGGTGATGTCCATGTGTAGAGTCTTCTCTTGTGTTGTTGGAAGAGGGTGTTTGCTATTACCAGTGCATTTTCTTGGCAAAAGTCTATTAGCCTTTGCCCTGCTTCATTCTCTACTCCAAGGCCAAATTTGCCTGTTACTCCAGGTGTTTCTTGACTTCTACTGTTGCATTCCAGTCCCCTATAATGAAAAGGACATCTTTTCTGGGTGTTAGTTCTAAGAGGCCTTGTAGGTCTTCATAGAACCATTCAACTTCAGCTTCTTCAGCATTACTGGTTGGGGCATAGGCTTGGATTACCGTGATATTGAATGTTTTGCCTTGGAAATGAACAGAGTTCATTCTGTCATTTTTGAGATTGTATCCAAGTACTGCATTTCAGATGCTTTTGTTGACCATGATGGCTACTCCATTTCTTCTAAGGGATTCCTGCCCACAGTCATAGATATAATGGACCTCTGAGTTAAATTCATCCATTCCAGTCCGTTTTAGTTCGCTGATTCCTAGAATGTCGATGTTCACTCTTGCCTTCTCCTGTTTGACCACCTCCAATTTGCCTTGATTCATGGACCTGACAATCCAGGTTCCTATGCAATATTGCTCTCTACAGCATCAGATCTTGCTTCTATCACCAGTCACATCCACAATTGGGTATTGTTTTTGCTTTGGCTCCATCCCTTAACTCTTTTTGGAGTTATTTCTCTCTGCAATAGCATATTAGGCTCCTACTGACCTGGGAAATTCCTCTTTCAGTATCCTATCATTTTGCCTTTTCATCCTGCTCATGGGGTTCTCAAGGCAGGAATGCTGAAGTGGTTTGCCATTCCCTTCTCCAGTGGACCAAGAGGAGCTGCCCCATGCCCATGGTCAGGGGCAGCGCCTGAGAGGAGCAATCCCACGTCCAAGGAGCAGTGGCTGTGTGGGTACAGGAGGGCCGAGAGAAGCTACTCCACATTCAAGGTCAGGAGGGGTGGCTGTGAGGAGATACCCCTTGTAAAAGGTTAGAAGCAGCGGCTGCACTTTGCTGGAGCAGCCATGAAGAGATATCCCACATCCAAGGTAAGAGAAACCCAAGTAAGATGGTAGGTGTTGCGAGAGGGCATCAGAGGGCAGACACACTTAAAACACAATCACAGAAAACTAGCCAATCTGATCACACAGACCACAGCCTTGTCTAACTCAATGAAACTAAGCCATGCTGTGTGGGGCCACCCAAGGCGGGAGGGTCAGGGTGGAGAGGTCTGACAGAATGTGATCCATAGTTCAGGCCCAGGTCAAATTGTTTTGTTTTGTTTTCCATGAAAAGAGTTTACATAAACTACCCTTATAACAACCTACTTTCATGTTTTTTATGCCATCACATTTAAATGAAATAGTAAAATGTAACTCAGGCTAAGGTGATTTATTTTAATTTTACTACATTACATATGCTGAAAGCATAGAAGTTATGTTAAAAAAAGAATACAATTTTAAAGTTTACTCTCTTCATTTCCATGGTATTTACACATAGTATGATACCCCACAAAAGAGTGCACACTCTTTGAAATTGAAGACTTACAATATTTAGATTTTTTTTTCTTCATATGTATGGCAACAGCTGATCTTTTTATTTCTAAAATTTGACAAATAAAATGAAAATTTACCTGGAATGAATCCCTTTCCTAACCTCTCCTTGTTGATGCTTCATTTATTTAATTTCTTGATGACCTGATACTTTCATCACAAAAAGGAATAGATTCATGTAGGAAAAACAGATTTATGGAGTCAAGATGATGTATATTTCATCCAAATTGAAAACTGAAAATCATATATATCTATCGGCTTCCCTGGTAGCTCAACTGATAAAGAATCCGTCTGTAATGCAGGAGCCCCAGGTTTGATCCCTGGTTTGGGAACTGGAGAAGAAAAGGCAACCCACTCCAGTATTCCTGCCTGGAAAATCCCATGGACAGAGGAGCCTGGTGGGCTATAGTCAGTCCATTGGTCACAAAGAGTTGGACACAACTGAGCGCCCACACACACACAAACCTACACACAATAATTTATAACTTGCAATGTGTTACGGAGAAGGCAATGGCACCCCACTCCAGTACTCTTGCCTGGAAAATCCCATGGACGGAGGAGCCTGGTAGGCTGCAGTCCATGGGGTTGCGAAGAGCCGGACATGACTGAGAGACTTCCCTTTCACTTTTCATTTTCATACATTAGAGAAGGAAATGGCAACCCACTCCAGTGTTCTTGCCTGGAGAATCCCAGGGACGGGGGAGCCTGGTGGGCTGCCTTCTATGGGGTCGCACAGAATTGGACACAACTGAAGTGACTTGGCAGCAGCAGCAATGGGTTAAAACTATTATCATAAAGAAAACAAAGATCTGTATTCAGAGTAAACCCATTTAAACTTTATAAGTTTCTCCTGGTTTACATCTATGTGTAACATCAAGAAATATGAGCTAAGGAAATACTGCATTTTGTGTAAATCAACAATAAGAGAATGTATGAGAAAAACAGTATTGAGCAAGAAACTTGGCTCTTACAAACCCTTCTTCTTTTTCAGTTGATGAATTCTGGGGAATTTTAGTGATGGGAAGCTTAGGGTTTGGCTTGCCTTTCTTTGGTGAAAGCCATGTTCCTGAGAATAAGTAAAGTTTATTTCCAGTTAGTCAGAAAAATACGTGGTTACCAATAACAGATTGAGTAACATGGAGTCCAAGAACGTTTTCACCTGGGTGATTTTAATTAGCAATATATAACCACACAAAGCACCTATTTTTACATAAAAAATTAACTGAATCACTCTTTAAGTAATTTCCAGTAAATGAAGCTCTAATAACTTATGTTTTTATGGAAATAGAAATACTTACACAGTTAACATCATAACCTAAAACTGACTTGACAGCATATTTAAATAATTGTGTTTTATACATTGGGAAATAGACTCTCCCAAAGAACTTCAGATTATTAGTTTAATTATAAATTTCATCCACTAAATGTAATTTTTAGAAAAAAACTGCAAAGACCTTTCTCTTTTTGTAAAGCAACAGTAGTATGTTTTATATTATTCATTTTCCCATTTTCTGTTTTATTATTTGTTGGTATTTCACAAATATAGAGTACATTTTATGAGTTTATCACTTTCCATAATAATTTTTGTCTAGCTAAGTAGATTGTAAATTATTTAGGATTATGGAAAAGTTCAATTTTCTTTCCCCACAGAGTAACTTGCTTAGATTTTATATCACAAGAGATGTTTTTATTTATAGATGAGAAATAGGTCATAAAGGAAATGCACTTGGTTATTTTAGTAGTTTACTCAAACTCAAGTTTTTCATAATCATTGAAATATATTAAAATAGTAATAATTTGCACCATTAATCATACCATTCATATTAACAGTAAAAGTATTTTGCCCCTACAGTAAAACACTTCCTTCTTCTATAGATGAGGTATTGTAAGTGAACTTTAACTGGAACTGTGCTTGAAAAAGTCACATCATTCCACTATCAGCAAATACACAATCTGATTAGTTCTGACACGAAGACCTTTCTGGTAATCTAAAGTATGATGTCTCATGCAAGTTATTGTTTAACAATCACACAGAAGGTTAAGTAGCAAAAAGAAGATGAGTGTTTCTGAACACCAGCAGTATATCATCAGCAATATTTCTGACAAATAAAAGTCATTAGTTTGCCAAAAATTTTAATGAAATCATGATTAATAAATGCATCTCAAAGGTCTGCATCAAAGTCAAGGCATTTGGGTGATAAATGTAAACATGCAGAACTTGCTTTGCCAAAAGCTGTGTGTTTCACTTATACAGCTCCACTGATTGATCTGTCCATTATTCTAATGCATAATTTATCACATCAAGGGAGACAATTCATTATATGCATAGTATAACCAAGGAGTTCCAAACACCAAAACCTTTAGGAGACTTAACAGTGTGCCTAGGTACTCAAATTATTTTTTTCATTATGAAGTGGAGACTTGAAAAAACTTACAAAAATATCATTTACCAAAACAAAAAAAAAATCTCAAATGTTTTAATTTACTTGAGAGCATTTCACACATTCTTTCCTCAGGTAACATTTCTACCGCCCTCACTGTTTTCATTCCTTACAAGGGGTCCATCTATTGTTAAACTTAAATCAATAAGAAATGGGCTGGTGTTCCAATCCCTGTCAAGTAAGAATTTTGCAACTGTATTGCTTGAACCATAAACAGCAGTATGTACCATTGCTTCAAAGCTCATTGAATTAAATGATAGATTACGGCATTCCTCTCTCTTTAAAACATGAGATATGGAATAGTATAGCACATTGGGGTTTCCAATCATTCATTCTTTGATGCAGTCATCCAAAAAACTCAAAGCTACTGTCATATTTTGATTTAATCTAGAACTCAATAAATGAATTTAAGAGATCCTACGAATATTTTATTAGGAAAAAGTATATTCTTTTGTTGAAGATAAAAATTGTAGTGATGGATAGGATATTCCTCTGAGTTTTTGATATGTACTTGATTTTTAGAAAGCTAAGAATTTGAATATAACTTTCAGATAAACAAAGAAGGTAGCACTATAGAAATGCCTTTACATTTTAAAACATAAAGTCAGAACAGATGACTGAGCATAGTGATTAGTTGATAGTACCAAAGTTTATGCCCCCAGAACTCACAATCACTTAACTGTACTTTCTTCCTTCTCATCAGCAGAAAAAAAAAAAAGCCAAATTTTAAATTGTGTGTATGTGTGTGTGTGTTAGTTAGGGGAAATGCACTTAGAAATATCTAGTTCTGAATTACAACTTTAAAACTATATTTTATAGTTAATCTATTTCAATTTGATATACAGAAACAATGAGCCCATTTAAAAGGATCAAATGTTTGACATTGTTTTTCTTAAGGATAATATAAAAATTAAGTAACTGAAATGGAATATATTTATTTGATAGCAGCATCTAATTTAGTAAGTAAAACTGTCAGAAATTATAACAGGAGACAGCTTTGCAGGTTTATATCCACAAGATTATGTTTTTGATCTGAGTGGCAATATAATCAAAAGAACATAATAAACAGTCACAATATTAAAGACCTCCATTTTCTACTCCTAAAACAGTTCTATATCCTGCTCCAAAAGCTGTCTGATCAAAACTGTCTTTCATTCAGCCTTCAGTAAATTTAGTGGCTATTTTGGCATAGGGAGATATAGAATCAAAGCATTTTGGAGGCTTCTAGAACTGATTTAGGAGAAGGCGATGGCATCCCACTCCAGCACTCTTGCCTGGAAAATCCCATGGAAGGGGGAGCCTGGCAGGCTGCAGTCCATGGGGTCGCTGAGTCAGACACGACTGAGCAACTTCACTTTCACCTTTCACTTTCATGCATTGGAGACGGAAATGGCAACCCATTCCAATGTTCTTGCCTGGAGAATCCCAGGGATGGGGGAGCCTGGTGGGCTGCAGTCCATGGGGTCGCTGGGAGTCGGACACGACTGAGCGACTTCACTTCTCTTTTCACTTTCATGCATTGGAGAAGAAATGGCAACCTACTCCAGTATTCTTGCCTGGAGAATCCCAGGGTTGGGGGAGCCTGGTGGGCTGCCGTCTATGGGGTCGCACAGAGTTGGACAGGACTGAAGCGATTTAGCAGCAGCAGCAGCAGAACTGATTTACAAATCCTAAGTCCTAAAATTTGAATTTTAGTTTGGGTAAGTAACTGCCATTACAACTGCATTACTTTACACTCCAAATAGTCTATTTAACGTTATTTGGATAGGGATTATCAATGTGGTAAGATAAAAGTCTAAGTATTTCACATATTTTACTTTAATATATTCTATCTATTTGCATCTATAAATGTTTATTTACCTTTTCAGTTCATATAATTAGTATCTCTCCTGCTCTTTGGTTCAATCACCTGTGCCCTTTCTCAGTCCCATATCACCAGAACACCTGCTTCTGAGAGGAGCTATTTGATCCCTCACAAACGTATTTGTTGGCTGTGTCCCTAAATGATTTTATAAACCACTTCAGAGTGTGAGAGAAAAGGACTTGTCTCATCTACAGCTTTGTCCATAAAGTTATGGACTGAATGTTTGTGTCTTCCCCAAAATTCATATGTTGGAAACCTAGCCCCAGTGTGATAATATTTGGAGGTGGTGCTTTTAGAAGATAATTAGATGATGAGGGTGGAACCTCATGAATGGAATTAGTGTCCTTATAGGAGGAGACCAGAGAGGTAGCTTGCTTTCTGCCATGGGAAGACACAGCAGTAAGATGGTTGTTGGCAACCAGGAAGAGTTCTCACCAGACATTGATTCAGACTGCACCTTGATCTTGGAATTCCCAGCCTGCAGAATTGTGAAAAATAAATTTCTGTGTTGATAAGCCACCCAGTTTATGGTATTTTATTACAGCAGCATAAGCTAAGTAAATAATATCTGTTGAATTTCAGATAAGACAGTCAATTTGCTATCAATTTGCCTTTAAAGTGTTTATTTATTTGTACTTATTAACACTGATTTTAATTTTATTTATTTGCCTGTTTTTAATCAACAGATGCTTTCAATTTGAATCAACCAATCTATTTAACTGATGAAATATTTCTGAAGGGATCAAAAATGTGTATGTCATCAAAGACTGAAGTAGAGTGATAAATGCACAGAGGTGTCATATCCCTAGGTTAAAATCTCATCTCACTGAGCAGCCCTGAGTAATGACCCACTCTCTTTAAACTCCAGTGTCCCATAAAATCAGAGGTTAATTTTACCATCTCATCTCTAAGATAACTTATGAAAAGGCTGATGCATAGGGGAAAAATAGCTAATTTAACCTTCAAGTAATATTTGAAGTAATGGGTCTGTATCCAAAATTCATACAACATCTGTCTTTACTTTCTAAAAGAAGTATAATACAATTCTGAAAATAAATAGAGCAAATTAAAGACTAGAAATAGTTCCTTCTCAATACTTACTGTGCTAACAATAACCAGAAAGCAAAGAGGACAATTGATAAGAGAATCTTATTGATTTTTCTCCCAAATTGCGTTAGGTAGATTCTGTTCATCCACTCTTTTAAATGGATATGAATATGAATTCCCAGAGGTATTTTTAACAAGATTTCAGGGAAAGGTTTCCATATCACTGCACTAACAGGATTTGCATGCAGTTGACAGCTGTGGCACATAAATTAAATAAAATTTTATTGATGTGGTAAAAAACATGCCATTTACACAAAATAAAGCAAAGCTAATGTTTATTTTACATGAAACAGAAAATAAGAAACATTTGCCCTGAACCAAATGTTAGTTTTGCTAGAAAAATACTTGTTTGTTTTATTTTTGTACGTATGCTTTGCAACAGCAACAAGCAAATGAAATAAACGTGAAATTTCGACAATTGTGAGATAGGAACTCATATATGTCTCTAAAATAGATTACTTGGATGAGCAGTTTAAAGTTAAAGCAGAAAACTAAACAGTATATGACAAGACCTGAGTACTGATCCTCAGTCTGCAATTAACCATATTTCTTATGTGAATTGAATAGTTTCTTTACTGTTGGGTTCCTTATTGTTAAAAATAAGGTTTTCAAAAGCGACTGCTAACTATAAAATTCTATAGTACCATCGTAATTTGAAACTGAACAAAATCGTACTGCCAACAAAGGATAATTTACATAGGAAATAGCTTAACACAGGGAGCATCTTGTTCACAAAATGTTCATATATTTGTTGCCATCTCCCATTTGCTTTTCAGCAATTTAGTCAAACATGATTCATGCACTTATCTAAAATATTATGATCAGCACATTTTATAAAGCAAAATAAAACAACAACAGCAACACCCAGAAACATTCTTCAATGGATTGCTCATGAAAGCAAATCAGAAATCCGCATTTCTGACAGACCAATGGTATCATGTACTTCACACATTGAATGAATCACTTTCATAAAATTAGCTCAGTAAGCTTTCAAATTGGTAAGGAAATGTCTTCAGTTAATACCAGGAAGAGCATAAGGCTATAGGCCAACAGAATATGCATTTCCAAAAAATATTGGGGTGGGGGGAGTCTTGATATTGGTCATTGTCACACAATAAAACCAAAGGCTAGTTTTCAACCCATCAAGACCTGAGGAAGAGATGGTGAAAAAGGTAAGCTTTGCCATGAAGTAGCACACACATGAATCAGAGAAGCAGAGGCTCTGTTGTTGATAGCTCTTAGATTGCTCTGCTAAATACTACAGTTAATGGGCTTGGGAGGAATGATACAACTGTTTTACAACTGATTCTGTTTAGTTTTCTGGTTTAACTTTAAACTGCTCATCCAAGTAATCTATTTTAGAGACATATATGAGTTCCTATCTCACAATAATGCCAAGGGCTAGACATAGGTAGAGATGAGTGTAAAGAAATGTGGTTCACATGACTTCTTAATTACACATGACACATTTTTCCTGTTAAAGCAATGACATGGACAATTGTGTATCTGCATATTTTACATTCAAATAAAACCAGTTCTGTCATCTGCAATGGTGGTTTTCTAAACACAAGTGGTACATCTTCTAACTTGAAGATTAGAAAGATGATAAAATGATCACCATACTTAATTGAAGAAAGAAGAGAAGAGCAAGAAAGGGATAAAGGGAAACTCATACCCAACTGAATGCAGGGTTCCAGAGAATAGCAAAGAAAGATAAGAAAACCGTCTTAAATGAACCATCCAAAGAAATCAAGAAAAGCAATAGAATGGGAAAGACTAGAGATCTCTTCAAGAAAACTGGAAATATCAAGGGAATATTTCATGCAGGATTAGAATGATAAAGTACAGAAATAACAACGACCTAACAGAAGAGATTAAGAAGTGGCAAGAATATACAGAACTATACTAAAAAAGCCTTGAAGACCCAAATAACCACAATGGTGTGATCACTCACCTAGAGCCAGACATCCTAGAGTGTGAAGTCGTGGGCCTTATAAAATTTTACTATAAGCAAAGCTAGTGGATGTGTCGGAATTCCAGCTGAACTTCTTAAAATCCTAAAGGATGATGTTGTGAAAGTGCTGCACTCAATGTCAGCAATTTGAAAAACTCAGCAGTGAACACAGAACTAGAAAAGATCAGTTTTCATTCCAGTCACAAAGAAGGGCAATGCTAAAGAGTGTTCAAACTAAAATAAAATTGCACCCATTTCACATGCCAGCAAGGTTATACTCAAAATCTTTCTAGCTAGGCTTCAGCAATATCTTAACCAAGAATTTCCAAATGTAAAATTTGGGCTTATAAAAGGCAGAGGAACTAGAGATCAAGTTGCCAACAACTGTGGGATCATAGAGACACAAGGAAATTCCATAAAACCATCTAAAGCTGCTTCATTGACTATGCTAAAGCCTATGACTATGTGGATCACAACAAACTGTGGAAAATTTTTAAAGAAATGGGAATATCAGACCACTTTACCTGTTTCTTAATCTGTATGCAAGTTAAGTAGCAACAGTTAGCACTGTACATGGAACAATGGACCGGTTCAAAATTGGGAAAGGAGTATGTCGAAGCTGTATATTGTCACCCTTATTTAAATTTTATTGGAGGCAGACGCTTTAACCTCTGAGCCACCAGGGAAGCCCCTAAATTTTATACATAGTACATTATTTGAAATGCTGGGCTGGATGAATCACAAGCTGGAATCAAGATTTCTGGGAGAAGTATCAACAGCCTCAGATAAGCAGATGACACTACTCTAATGACAGAAAGTAAAGAAGAACTAAAGAGCCTCTTGATTAGGGTGAAAACGAAGTGAGTGAAAAAAATGGTTTGCAACTCAACATTCAAAAAACTGAGATTATGGCATAAAGTCCCATCACTTCATGGAAAACGGAAGGAGAAAAAGTGGAAGTAGTGACAGATTTTCTTTTCTCGGGCATCAAAATCACTGTGGATGGTGGCTGAAGCCATGAAATTAAAAAATGTTTGCTCCTTGGAAGGAAAACTAAGACAAATCCACATATCAGAGTCATCACTTTGCTGACAAAGGTATATATATAATCAGGGTTATAGTTTTCCACTATGGATGTGAGAGTTGAACCATAAAGAAGGCTGACAACCAAAGAACTGACACATTCGAATTGTGGTACAGGGGAAGACTCTTGAGAATCTCTTGGACAGCAAGGGGATGAAACAAGTCAATCATTGGAAGGACAGATGCTGAAGCTGAAACTCCAATACTTTGGCCACCTGATGCAAAGAGTTGACTCATTAGGAAAGGCCCTGGGTCTGGGAAAGATTGAAGACAAAGGAGAAGGGGGCAGCAGAGGATTAGATGGTTAGATAGCATCACCGACTCAATGGATATGAATTTGAGCAAACTCCACGTGATAGTAAAGAGCAGGGAAACCTGCATGTTTCCATGAGGTTGCAACCAAGTTGCAAAGAGTCAGATACAACTTGGAGACTGAACAGCAACAACAAATTCTTAAAATAGGACAGCATTTACAATCTTTCATTTTAAATATATAGATAATAATGTAGGTATAATTTTGAAATGTATGCACTATCTCATGAGTGGATATTCTTTGATTTTAGGTCAAAAATTAATGATGGTGTGCTCAGTGAGCCAAGGAACAGGCAAGATTATAGTTCTGATTTTATCTGTACTGAAAAATTGTTTATCAGTTATCTAAGGATAAATTGTGGACAAAAAATGGAAACACCAAATAGTAAAACAATGGATTAGTTATACGATAAAAGAATATAGCTACTCTTTAAAAGTAACATCATTGAAAAGTTCATTGAAATGATAAATATTCCTTTGCAGTTTCCTCCAATATGCCTTACTTGTCAGTCGTTTAGAAAAAGAAATTTAAATATGTGATAATTGCTACTACATCAATATTTTCAGAGTCATATTTAGAACTGGCACTGGTAATCATAGCAAGTTAAGTTTAAGAACAACTGCAAGGAGATCCAACCAGTCCATTCTAAAGATCAGTCTTGGGTGTTTTTTGGAAGGAATGATGCTAAAGCTGAAACTCCAGTACTTTGGCCACCTCATGCAAAGAGCTGACTCATTGGAAAAGACTCTGATGCTGGGAGGGATTAGGGAGCAGGAGGAGGCGGGGACGACAGAGGATGAGATGGCTGGATGGCATCACCGACTCGATGGATGTGAGTATGAGTGAACTCCGGGAGTTGGTGATGTTCAGGGAGGCCTGGCATGCTGCAATTCATGGGGTCCACAGAGAGTCGGACACGACTGAGTGACTGAACCGAACTGAACTACCAAGTTCATTTATTACACAACTATCTGCCCATTACTTCCATTTACTATATTTCATATGGGGAAGCATCACACTTGCAAGACAAATCTTGCCTACTGTAAAACACACATACACACACACAAGGGAAAAGTTTCAAAAATGTAGCCACGACAGGGGCTATTGCAATATTTATGTTGAAGATAAAGTGAGGAATGCCTACCAGAGCTCAAATTCACCTTTGGTATAGTATTGACCTTCTTTGACTGTATTTTGAGTATTACATCTTGTTGCTTTAGAATTACAAAATTGCGACCAACAGTGATATTTTGTGATAAAAGGATTTGAAGCTACATTAAGAACAGTAACTTATTTGTATATATGTACTAGTTGGGGCTTCCCTGGTGGCTCAGATGGCAAAGAATCTGCCTGCAATGAAGGAGATCCAGGTTCGATCCTTGGGTTAAGGAGATCCTCTAGAAAAGGGAATGGCAAACCACTCCAATATTCTTGCCTGGTGAATCCCATGCTTAGAGGGGCCTGGTGGGCTACACCCCATGGGGTCAAAAAGAGTCAGACACCACTGAGTGACCAACACTTTTTCACTAATTGGTAAAATGTGTCACAAATACATTGTTTCATTCATTCATCACCAAAATCACGCAAGATAATAAAATAGGTTTTGGTCATTTCCATTTCACAGATTAGGAAGCTAATGCATTATAGGATTATAATCCCCAAATCTAAAATCTGTATATAATTAGTATAGACAAGTGTTTATTACCTGTGGTTTTCTCAATTCCTCTGCCACTCTTCTCACCCATGACAACATAAAATCATCTGGAATGTTCTGCATGTATGAAACATCATCAGATCTCTGAAGGCAAGGCCTAGGGACTAGGATTTACTTAATGTTATAGAAGTGATTTTTGGGTTTCCCAGGTGGCTCAGATGGTAATGTGTCTGCCTGTAATGAGGGAAACTTGGGTTTGATCCCTGGGTCGGGAAGATCCCCTGGAGAAGGAAATGGCAACCCACTCCAGTATTCTTGCCTGGAGAATCCCACGGACAAAGGAACCTGACAGGTACAGTCAATGGGGTTGCAAAAAGACAGACACAACTGAGCAACTTCACTTCACTATAGAGGTGATTCTTAATAACATGGTTAAGACTACAGCTTTATATCAAGTATTCTGACTATAAATTTACTTTCCTTTTTAGTCTCCCACAATGGCTTTGATAAACAACCCCTGAACATAAAATCAGCCCAACTAGAACAAATAGCCAGCCTTTAACACAGGATAACATGATGGTTCACATCACAAATTTTAGACCCAGAAAGTCTGGATATGAACTACAGTACAGTAGAAAATATTTGCAAACCATATACTGGATAAAGAGTTAATCAAAATATATAAAGAACTCATACAGCTCTGTAACAAGAAAACAAACAATAAATTTCAAAAGTGAGCTGAGGAACTGATAGATATTTTTTTCCAAGAATACATCCAAATGGCCAAAAGGTACATGAAAAGATATCTAACATCAGTAATCATAAAGGCAATGCAAATCAAAACCACAGTGAGTTATCACCTCACATCCGTCAGAATGGCTTTCATGAAGAAGACAACAGAGAGCAAATGCTGACGAGGAAGTTAAAAGAACTCTCACACACTGTTGGTGAGAATGTAAATTGGTGCAGCCACTATGGAAGAAAAAAATATATATATGGAGGTTCCTGAGCATGTCCAGACTGTATATTGTCATGCTTCTTATTTAACTTATATGAAGAGTACATCATGAGAAATTTTGGGCTGGATGATATACAAGCTGCAATCAAGATTACAGAGAGAAATATCAATAACCTCAGATATGCAGGTGACACCACCCTTATGGGAGAAAGTGAAGAGGAACTAAAGAGTCTCTTCATGAAAGTGAAAGAAGAGAGTGAAAAAGCTGGCTTAAAACTCAACATTTAAAAAAAGAAGGCATCTGGTCCCAATACTCCATGGCAAATAGATGGGAAAACAATGGAAACATTGATAGACTCTATTTTCTTGGACTCCAAAATCACTGCAGATGGTGACCGCAGCCATGAAATAAAAAGACACTTGCTCTTTGGAAGAAAAGCTATGACCAACCTAGATAGCATATTAAAAAGCAGAGACATTACTTTGCCAACAAGTCTGTCTAGTCAAATCTATGGTTTTTCCAATAGTCATGTACAGATGTGAGAGCTGGACCATAAGGAAAACTGAGCACTGAAAAACTGATGCTTTTGAACTGTAGTGTTGGAGAAGACTTTGGAGAGTCCCTTATACTGCAAGGAGATCCAACCAGTCGATCCTAAAGGAGATCAGTCCGGGGTGTTCTTTGGAAGGACTGATACTGAAGGTACAATACTTTGGCCACCTGATGCAAAGAGCCAACTCGTTAGAAAAGACCCTGATGGTGGGAAAGATTTAAGGTGGGAGGAGAAAGGGATGACAGAGAACGACATGGTTGGATGGCATCACCAACTCAATGGACATGAGTTTGAGCAATTTCTGGGAGTCAGTGAAGGAGAGTGAAGCCTGTTGTACTGCAGTCCATGGGGTCGCAAAGAGCTGGAAACAACTGTGCAACTGAACAGACACGACTGAGCGGCTTCACTTTCACTTCTCACTTTCATGCATTGGAGAAGGAAATGGCAACCCACTCCAGTGTTCTTGCCTGGAGAATCCCAGGAATGGTGGAGCCCAATGGGCTGCCGTCTGTGGGGTCACACACAGTCAGACACGACTGAAGCGACTTAGCAGCAGCAGCAGCAGTGCAACTGAACAACAACAAAAAATTAAAAAGGGAACTACAATATGACCCAAATCCCACTTTAAGTACATCCTCCAAAGAAATGAAAATATGATATTGAAGAAATACATGTACTCCCATTTTTACTACAGCATTATTCACAACAACCAAGATATGGAAACAATCCAAATGTCCATCAATGGGTGGATGTGTAAGAAAAATGGACTTTATACGTACATCTGAATATTACTGAGCCATGAGAAGGGTGAAAGTGTAAAAAAGATGGACTTTACAGGTACATCAGTATATTACTGAGCCACGGGAAGAAAGGAAATACTACTATTTGGGACAACATGGGTGTATCTTATAGGCACTACGCTAAAAGAATCAGCCAAAGAGAGAAAGATAAATACTGAGAGGTATATCTTACACATGGAAACTAAAAAAATAACCAAACTCGCAGAAAAAGTGGATTAGAAAAGTGGTTGTCAGGGACTAATAGGTAGAGGGAATAGGGAGATGTTGTTTAAAATGATACAAATTGCTACCTATAAGATAAATAAGTTCTGAAGATCTAATATATCACATGCATTACATGGCTATAGTTCTTAACACTGTATTGCGTAATTGAAATTTGCTGCAAGAAAAACTTAAATGTTCTCACTGAATGTGTGTATACACACACACACATACGTGCCTGTGCGTAAGGTAATGGATGTGTTAACTAACCAAATGATAGGTGTCTTTTCACATGCATATGTATACCAAACCATCATCATGTATACTTAAAAAGCCTTCAATTATACTACCTCACCTATGCCTCAATAATGACAAAAAATACTATTTAGAAAACTAGCAAATAAACAAACTAAACACGAGACAAAAGATGGAGTTAATATCATCAGAACTCCTTATAAAACACTCAGAATCTGGTTTTTCTTTACACTTTAAAACTGCATTAACCAGCACAATTGTAAATCCTCTTTATTGCTTATTAGACTTTTTACTTAGAAAATTGTCCAGATATTTTAAGTAGTCACCATTTAGGATAAAATTAGTTTTAGAACCAAAGCAAAATTAGTCCTGTTCAATCAGAGAAATATCCTTAGGCTTCTGAAAAAGAGTGCAATAAAACTTCCTGAATTTAAAATTACATACAATTTTAAAATTAAGAAATGGGATAAGCAATCTATTACATACTGTCAGTAGGAGGATACATGAATTAATAAATGATATTGAGTAACACCAAATGGACTCTACACAACATACAAATATATTTGTATACCCATGTATGTGATTGAAAGAATAGCAAGAAATTAGGAGCACAAATGTTAGGATTTAGTAGTCATCTAACAGGACTTCCAGAAACAAGGAAATGAAAAATTATAGTGGCAATATTTGAAAAGGACATTGCTTAGAAATTTCCAGAATTACAGAAAAGCACGTTTTCATATTTGAAACAAGCTCTACTGTGAGCAGAAAAAATAAAAAGCAATTTTGCCTACAGAAATCCTAATGAAACTTCATAAAACAAAGAATAAAGAACATAGCGTTTACCAATGTATAGCTTTATTTTTTAAAAAATAAACAGAACATCATTAAGGGATAATTGAAAAGCATATAGTCACACAGCGGCAGGAAAGCAAAAACTGCAAAACATAAACTATAAAAACAAAATGGTAGTTCAGTTCAGTCGCTCAGTCATGTCTAACTCTTTATGACCCCAAGAACTGCAGAACATCAGGCCTCCCTGTCCATCAGCAACTCCCGGAGTTACTCAGACTCATGTCCATTGAGTCGGTGATGCCATCAAAACCATCTCATCCTCTGTCATCCCCGCCTCCTCTTGACTTCAATCTTTCCCAGCATCAGAGTCTTTTCCAATGAGTCAGTTCTTCACATCAGGTGGCCAAAGTATTGGAGATTCAGCTTCAGCATCAGTCCTTCCAATAAATATTCAGGACTGATATCCTTTAGGATGGACTGGCGGGATCTTCTTGCAGTCCAAGGCACTCTCAAGAATATTCTCAACACCATGGTTCAAAAGCATCAATTCTTCAATGTCAAGCTTTCGTTATAGTCCAACTCTCACATCCATACATGACTGCTGACAAAACCATACCTTTGACTAGACAGACCTTTGTTGGCAAAGTAATGTCTTTGCTTTTTAATATGCTGATTAGGTTTGTTATAACTTTCTTAAAAGGAGCAAGCGTCTTTTGATTTCATGGCTGCAGTCACCATCTGCAGTCAGTGATTTTCGAGCCCCAAAATATGAAGTCTGTCACTGTTTCCATTCTTTCCCCATCTACATGCCATGAAGTGATGGAACCTGAACTGGATATGAACAACAGACTGGTTCCACATAGGAGAAGGAGTATCCAAGGCTGTATATTGTCACCCTGCTTATTTAACTTCTATGCAGAGTACATCATGAGAAACGCTGGGGTGGATGAAGCACAAGTTGGAAACCAGATTGCTGGGAGAAATATCAGTAACCTCAGATATGAAGATGACACCACCCTTATGGCAGAAAGTGAAGAAGACTTAAAGAGCCTCTTGATGAAAGTAAAAGAGGAGAGTGAAAAAGTTGGTTTTAAGCTCAACATTCAGAAAACGAAGATCATGGTATCCAGTCCCATCAGTTCATGGGAAATAGATGGGGAAACAGTGGAAACAGTGGCTGACTTTATTTTTTGGGGCTCCAAAGTCACTGCAGATGGTGACTGCAGCCATGAAATTAAAAGACGCTTACTCCTTGGAAGAAAAGTTATGGACAACATAGACAGCATGTTAAAAAGCAGAGACATTACTTTGCCAAAAAGGTCCATCTAGTCAAGGCTATGGTTTTTCCAGTAGTCATGTATGGATGAGTGATTTGGACTGTAAAGAAAGCTGAGCACTGAAGAATTGATGCTTTTGAACTGTGGTGTTGGAGAAGACTCTTGAGAGTCCCTTGGACTGCAAGGAGATCCAACCAGTTCATCCTAAAGGAAATCAGTCCTGAATATTCATTGGAAGGACAGGTGTTAAAGCTAAAATTTCAATACTTTGGCCACCTGATGAGAAGAGCTGATTGATTTGAAAAGACCCTGATGCTGGGAAGATTGAAGGCGAGAGGAGATGGCGACAACAGAGGATGAGATGGTTGGATGGCATCACCAACTCAATGGACATGAGTCTGAGTAATCTCCAGGAGTTGTTGATGGAAGGGGAGGCCTGGCGTGCTGCAGTCCATGGGGTTGCAGAGAGTCAGACATGACTGAATGACTGAACTGAACGGAACTAAACTGATGGAACCTGATGCCATGATCTTAGTTTTCTTAATGTTGATTTTTAAGCTTACTTTTTCACTCTCCTCTTTCACTTTCATCAATAGGCTCTTTAGGTCTTTTTCACTTTCTGCGATAAGGGTGGTGTCATCTGCATATCTGAGGTTGTTGTTATTTCTCCCAGCAATTTTGATCCCAGCTTGTGCTTCATCCACCCCAGCATTTCTCATGAGGTACTCTGCATAAAAGTTAAAAAAGCAGCGTGACAATATACAGCCTTGACATACTCCTATTCCTATTTGGAACCAATCTGTCATTCCATGTCCGGTTCTAACTGTTGCTTCTTGACCTGCATACAGATTTCTCAAGAGGCATGTCAGGTGGACTGGTATTCCCATCTCTTTCAGAATTTTCCATAGTTTATTGTAACCCACACTGTCAAAGGCTTTGACATAGCCAATAAAGCAGAGAAAGATGTTTCTCTGGAACTCTCTTGCTGTTTCAATGATCCAGCAGATATTGGCAATTTGATTTCTGGTTCCTCTGCCTTTTCTAAAACCAGCTTGTACATCTTGGAGTTCACAGTTCATGTATTACTGAAGCCTGGCTTGGAGAATTTTGAGCTTCCTAAGGACCACTTAACTTCACATTCCAGATCTAGGTGAATGATAACACCATCGTGATTATCTGGGTCATGAAGATCTTGTATGTACAGTTCTTCTGGGTAGTCTTGCCACCTCTTCTTAATATCTTCTGCTCTCTTAGGTCCATACCATTTCTGTCCTTTACTGTGCCCATCTTTGCATTAAATGTTCCTTTGGACTGTGTGAATCACAATGAACTGAACTTGTATCTCTAATTTTCTTGAGTGATCTCTAGTCTTTCTCATTCTATTGTTTTCCTCTATTTCTTTGCATTGATTGCTGAGAAAGAGTTTCTTATCTCTCCTTGCTATTCTTTGGACTCTGAATTCAGATGGATATATCTTTCCTTTTCTCCTTTGCCTTTAGATTCTCTTCTTTTCACAGCTATTTGTAAGGCTTCTTCAGACAACCATTTTTCCTTTTTGCATTTCTTTTTCTTGGGGATGGTCTTGATCCCTGTCTCCTGTACAATGTCACAAACCTCCATCCACAGTTCTTCAGGCACTCTATCAGAACTAATCCCTTGAATCTGTTTTTCACTTCCACTGTATGATCATAAGAGATTTGATTTAGGTCATACCTGAATGGTCTAGAGGTTTCCCCTACTTTCTTCAATTTAAGTCCGAATTTGTCAATAAGGAGTTCATGATCTGAGCCATAGTCAGCTCCTGGTCTTCTTTTTGCTGACTGTATAGAGCTTCTCCATTTTTGGCTGCAAAGAATATAATCAATCTGATTTTGGTGCTGACCATCTGGTGATGTCTATTTGTAGAGTCTTCTCTTGTTTTATTGGAAGAGGGTGCTATGACCAGTGTGTTCTCTTAGCAAAACTCTATTAGTCTTTGCCCTGCTTCATTCTGTACTCCGAGGCCAAATTTGCCTGTTACTCCAAGTATTTCTTGAATTCCTACCGTTGCATTCCAGTCCCCTATAATGAAAAGGATATCTTTTTTTTTTTTGGTGGTAGTTCTAGAAGGTCTTGTTAGTCCAGCATTTTATACCCAGATATCTATCTTTCACAACCAGAGGTAAAATGATATGAAGATTATAAAATGAAATCTTAAAATAGCTGATCTCTCACTGAAAGAATTCTTAAGGAAATTTACTCCAGGTAGAAAAAAAACAAAATTCAGAGGAAAAGCACATGAAACAACCTTAAAAATAGTAAATACGCAGGAACATTTATTAAATGAACTATTTCTAGAAAACAGAAAAGCTTAACTGAAAATATATACTTCCAACTATTGTATTCCTCTTTAACTACATAGAGAATATGATAATGCTAACAATGTATATACAGTATGTAGTACAGGTGCTGATGAGAAGAAAAAATATTCAGATAATTAAGGTATTTAGAAGGGTAGGGAAGCCAAGGTACAGATATGCTATATGTTTCACTAATGGCAATAAGAATAGTGAACAATGCATTTGGTAACTATTATAGTTAAATCTACAATGCTTAGCAAAAGAAAGGCATATTGGAACTTCCCTGGTGGTCCATTGGTTAAGAATCTGCCTGCCAATGCAGGAGACACGGGTTATCCCTAGTTTGGAAAGACTGGATATGCCCCGGGACAACTAAGCCCATGAGCTGCCACTACTGAGCCCCTGAGCCGTAACAACTACTGCAACAAAAGAAGTCACTGCAGAGAAGCCTATATACCACAACAAGAGAAAGCCCGCGCACAGCAATGAAGACCCAGCACAACCAAAAATAAATAAAATTACACATTTTTTAAAAATGAAAAACTTAAAAAAGAAGACATACTGATATTAGTAATACTAGTATTTGTATAAGAGCCACTTAATTGGCTAAATGAACTATTACATTAAAACACCATTATTTTTCAATCCTTTTTTTCCCTTTTATTTTTCAACATAATTTAATGTCAGCCTATTTTTGTGTCCTATATTTCTAGTCCAACACACCTTGCAGGGACAAAATATAATTTTTGTCAAAAGAAGCTTTTTTTGCTTGAAATGTGATGAGGAAATATAACTCTTCTATATGTTAAGGAAATGTGATGGTAAAAACAAACATAATTTGTTATTTTAAGCATTTCTTTTCAAATGGAAGACCTTCGGCTTTAGAAAGTATTTGTTTTACTCTTAGGGGGTTGTGCACCCTGTGGGGAATAAATGCATAGAGAATGTAACCTTTCTTGGGCCTCCATTTTAATCACACAGTTGCCTAATCTTCATTTTATTCCTTGGAGGCACTAGTCATCCTTCAAGAATGCCTTATTGTAATTAAAATAATACACTGAGTTTGAGGTGTTGATTTTGCAGATATTTTTGTTGGAAGTGTTGTACTCAAGTATAATGTAAGTGGAGTACATTACAATAATATTCATCTTATGAACTCAGTAATAAACAGAAGTCACAGAATTGCAATCTACAGGTTTTGTATACATCTCACACCTCTGTGATTGCTTTATTAAAGGTATTACATCTATGTGTGTATGTGTGTGTGTATATATATATATACACAAAAAATAGCAATTATGTTTGTTTTACCATCACAATTCCTTAACATATAGAAGAGGTTTATATATATATATATATAATTTTCAAGGCTTTTGATCATTCATATAAAACTTGAAAGATCTGCCACTAAAGAAATGAATTAAAAAATATTGCCCTGAGGAAAGCAGAGCAGGGAAAACTGTGCATTTTTCAACTATCAAAATATCTAGGGACAAAATTACTGAAGGTCTGACAGGCTAGAGTACACCATGTTACTCATATTGTTAGGGGAAGCACACTGACTGAAACCGCCCACCTTGACCAGGCACCATAGTAACCATTTGCAGGAGTTGTTTCATGCCATGAGGTCCCGGTAAGGAACACGGAACTAATAAGCCACCACCAACCGGAAGAGTTCTGGAAAGATCAAAAGGAGACACCACATGTCCGACCACCTCACAGGATCCTTGCTGGCGTCCATCTTGGCTGAACAAGGCATGCGCCACCAGGAAGAACTCTGCGTCAGAATGATCAGTGAAAGATCATCAACCCAGAAACTAATCCATCACCATAAAACCGGGGACTGTGAGCAACATGGCAGAGCAATTCTCCTGGGTTCCCTTACCCTACTGCTCTCTGCCCAGGGACCCTTTCCCAATAAAATCTCTTGCTTTGTCAGCACATGTGTCTCCTTGGATAATTCATTTCCGAGAATTAGGCAAGAGCCCAGTTTTGGGCCCTGGAAGGGGTCCCCCTTTCTACAACAATAGCATTTTTTTCAAGTACAATATATAAAAACATTTGACCTCTATACTCAGCCTCAGTATTTCTACATGTAGTTGGGTTACACATGAGTTCTACATGTATCCAGGCTTCCAAAGGTAAAATGATGGGAGCAACTAGCTGACTTAGAATCACCCCACTTAATCCCTATAAGGCATCACACTGTGTGAGTCCAGTGCTTAACCCCACTTACAGGGAGGATTTAGAAAGCAGGTAGTTTGTGTGTGTGTCTTGGAAGAAAGGAGGACAAGAGGAGGAAGGATGGGAAAAAGAGAGGGAAAGAGGGAAAATGTGAGCTTGAGAGAGAAAACAAGAAAGAGCAAGGGAGATGCCATTTGTTAGAATATTATTGTAGTGTTCACTTCAGGTCCTGTTTGAGGAATTTCTCCAAGTGCAGATATTTGTTTCCAAACTCTGTGAGCTCACATTTCCCAAGTCACTGACCCTCAGGAAAATTCCTCTGGGGCTCAGGAATCTCACAGAACTCATTTATCACACTGTGTTTGTACTTATTTCTGGGTGTATTATTAGTTTCCTGTTGCCACTGTAAAAAATCATCACAAACTGGGTGCCCTAAAAGAGCACACATTTATTCTCTTAAGAGTTCTAGAGATCAGAAGTTTGGAGTCAGTAACACTGAGCTAAAGTCAAGGTGTAGGCAGGGCTGGTGTTCTCTGGAATCTAGGGGAATCTTCTTGTCATCTTTAGCTTTGAGTAGCCTCCAGTATTCTTTGACATATAGTCACTTTCTCTGAATATGAGTCCAGTTTGTCTTTCCATTATCACATTGCCTTCTCTTTTCCAGTGTCTCTGATCTCCTACCTTCCTCTTAGAAGGACTTATTTGATTAACATCATACTTTCCTGGTTAACCCAGAATAACCCATCCCCATCCCCCATCTCAAGATCCTTAACCACATTTGCAAAGTCTCTGTTGTCATATAAGTTAACATACTGGGATATGGACTTTTGTGGAGGCCATTATTTAGCATACTATAGTGTATAAAACCATCAGGTTAAGCAAAGTAGGTTTTTCATCCTGGTACTCAATAGATTTTTGATAATACAAGAGCTTATTCTGAACTTAGAATGCAATAAAAAGACACCAACATCAAGACATATGTTTTGTACTTTATAGTACTGACAAAAATCTTTCATATCAATCACTGAATTTAACTTTCACATTGTACTTATATGAGATGCATTGTTTCACATTTTGCAAATGCATATGCAGTCAGAGAAGTTAATGACTTGACCAAACAAGCCTAATTTTTATGTCACCAAATTGACTGGTATCAGCTTTAACATGTAAAGAGCTTGGAGTTGTGTGTCTTGCCCTTGTGTTAAGAAAAAACTCTGGAAAAACTGAAAATCAACGACTTGGGTCCACCGGAGAAATAAAGTCAGAGAATAAAGCAACCTAGAGCTGCTTATCTGGGAGAAAAGCCACTGGAGCCGTACACTGGTAGGAACACTTAAATGATAATTTTGTTGAATTGAGGGAAGAGAAGTGTGGACCAGCATGCAGGTGAGAAAGTGAATGGAGGAGAGCTTTACAAGGGCCCACAGCTTCATGGATGTTCCCTCCAGGAACCTCACCAGATTCTCATGGTGAAGAGTGAAGATTCCTTCGCAGCTGTGGTAAGGAGAGTAGAGGATCGCTGTGAGATATTCCCAGGGCATTCTCCATAACAAAGGTTTATTCTTTAGCAGAAGAAACTTTATTAGTACTTTATGGTAGCTAGGAGAAGGGGAGTTTTATACCAGTCTATTATCTTCTAGCCTTTCTGTCTCACCTAACAGGAAAAGCAAAATAGTCAACAGTAGTGAGCTTCAAGTAAACAGAATGAGAATATTTCAGTCAGGGAACGGAAAACAGAACCAGCAATAAAAAGCCATGCCACTGGATAAACACTTTTGAGGGTCACAGTCCTAAACCACAGGTCTGTGAAAAGATGGCGATTTATTCAAAAGACCAAAAAAGTCTGTCATCCACTCACACTTTACCCACACCAGGAAAATCTCAATGCTGTAGCAGAAGATTACAAATACATACTCTTTCTGAGTAGGAATAACAGAGAAATCCAGGCTATCACCAAAATGGGATTCAGACACAAAAGTTACAAGTACATAACATGCATCAAAAATAGAAAGCATAAGCAGAGCTATACATCCTAAGAAAGAATGAAAAGACATGATAGAAACAGAAAGCAAAGCAACAGAAATGAAGAATGCCTTTCATGAGATCATTCGTATGCTACTGCTGCTGCTAAGTCACTTCAGTCGTGTCCGACTCTGTGCGACCCCACAGATGGCAGCCCATTGGGCTCCACCATCCCTGGGATTCTCCAGGCAAGAACACTGGAGTGGGTTGCCATTTCCTTCTCCAATGCATGAAAGTGAAAAGTGAAAGTGAAGTCGCTCAGTCGTGTCTGACTCAGGGACCCCATGGACTGCAGCCTACCAGGCTCCTCCGTCCATGGGAGTTTCCAGGCAAGAGTACTGGAGTGGGATGCCATTGCCTTCTCCGATCATTCGTATATTCCCTGCAAATTAGTAAACTAATACATAAACCTGAAGTTAGGTCAATAGATATGTCTCAAACTGAAGGACAAAGAAAAAAATACATAAATAAGCGGAATAGTAAACCTGAGAGCTGTGAGAATGTCCAAAGATGTAACATTCACAGCTGGGCTTTCAGATGAAGAAAGAGGAGAGAAAAAGAAGAAATGGCATGGAGAAGAAGGGAATCGTGCCAGAGAAGAAATACATAAAGGTAAAATAAATCCCTTATTTTTCATATTCTTAATTGATCTAAAAGATAAGTGTTTAGAGAAATAATAGTAACAATGTATTGAGTGAGTATATCACACAAGTAAGCGAAATGAATGGCAGTAGTGTCACAAGGGAGAGCAGAGAGGGCTTGGGACTTCCCAGTTCTAAGCTACCTGCACTGTACACAAGGCAACGCAGTGCATTTGAAGGTGATCATCGGCTTACCAGATGGCTCAGTAGTAAAGAATCCACCTGCCAATGCAGGAGATGCTGGCGACAAGGGTTCAATCCCTGGGGGAGGAAGATTCACTGGAGGAGGAAATGGCACCCACTCCAGTATTCTTACTTGGAAAATTCCATGGACAGGGAAGCCAGATGGGCCATAGTCCATGTGGTCTCAAAGAGTTGGATATGACTGAGCACTGCATTGTTCTGTACTATGTGAGATATTAACCTAAATGTATCAATAAGCAGTGGCTTCCCTGGTGGTTCAGTGGTAAAGAATCCACCTGCCAAGCAGGAGATATGGGTTCAACCTTTGGGTCAGGAAGATCTCCTTGAGGAGGAAATGGCAACTCACTCCAATGTTCTTGCCTAGGAAATCCCATCGACAGCGGAACCTGGTGGGCCACAGTCCACGAGGTCACTAAGGAGTCGGACATGACTTAGCGACTAAACAACACAGCCACCAAATATCAATATGCACTTTATATGTGAATGTCCTAACTACACCACTAACAGATATTTTTCAGAGGAGGTAAAAACGCGACCTAAATATACTCTGTGTAAAAGAAACCACTTAAAATATAAAGAATCCACTAAGTTAAAAGTTAAAAAAAAAAATACAGAAAAAATATACCATACTAACAATAATCAAAAGAAAGCTGGCACAGCTATACTAACCTCAAACAAATTCAACTTCAGAACGAGGACTAATATCAAGTTTAAGGAGAGTATTATATAATGATAAAGGGGCCAATTCTCCAAGATGACATTATAATCCTAAATGGCTATGTCTGTGATAAAAGGGCTTCAAAATATATCAAGCTACAGTTAACAAATTTAAAGGAATAATAGACAACTGCATTATACAACAGCTGGGGAATTCAATACCCTTTTTTCAGCAATTGGTTGAGCATGAGTTAAATAATAAGGATATAAACAAACTGAAAGCACTATCAATCAACCTGATCTAATTGACATTTATAGAATATAATACACAAATGACAGTATAATACATGTATCTTATTCCTCTATCTCACATGGAATGTTTATAAGACAAGACAATATTCTTGGCCATAAAAACCCTTAACAAGTAATCACACAAATTAAGTGCTCAAGTAACAATGGAATTAAAGTAGAAATCACTATCTGAAAGACATCTGAAAATCCCCAAATATCTACAGATTAAAAGACACACTTTTAAATAAATATATGCATTGGAAAGGAAAAAAATATAAAAATAACTTAAGCTCTGCACTAGAAATCTTGAGAAAGAAGAGAAAATTAAGTCTAAAACCAGACTTATAAGGAAATAATAAAATTAGAGCAGAACTCAACAAAATTGAGAGAAAAAATAGAGAAATATAAGAAAGCAAAATCTTTTTTTAGCAAAACATTAATAAAACTGATAAATCTTTAGACAGACTAACCAAGAAAAAAAATAGCATACAAATTACAAATATAAGAAATGAAAAATGGTTTAATCACTACTAATACATGGACATTAAAACGTTAAGAAGGGAAAATGATGATTAAATGTAAATACAATTGAAAATTTAGATGTAATGGGCCAATGTCACAATAACCAAAATTCACACCAGAAGAGACAGATAACATTAACCTATAACAAAACTTTATCAATAATTGTAAATCTTCCAAATAGCATGAAACTTAGATGATTTCACTAACTCTACTAAATATTTAAGAAGAAAATTTTTATTTGCCAAAATCTCCTCAAGAAAATAAAAGCAAGAGAATCAGTCCTTACATATGCTGTGATGCAAGCATAACCCCAAAACAGAACTGATTCAAATATTCTGTACTATTCAAGAAAGAATAGTACAGACCAAACTCTTTCAGAAAATTCACACAAAATCCTCGACAAAGCTAACAAAATACAAAAGGAATTATTCACCAAGACCAGGTGGGATTTATTCTAAGCATATAAGGCTGTTTCAGCATTCAGACTTTACAAATTTAACCTACTATATCCACAAGTTAAAGGGAAAAATTTTACATGACCATATTCATTGATAGAGAAAGTATTTGAAAAAGCCTATACAATTCATGATAAATAATTTCACAAATGTTCCAATCAAGGAACATTCTAAAAATTACCTCATCAGTAGTCTTCAAAATTGTTCAGGTCATCAAAACAAGGGAAGTCTGAAACATAACAAAAAACACAAAGTAGTTTTCTGGATGGGATCCTGAAACAGGAAAATGACATTAAACAACCTAAGGAAATCTGAATAAAGTAGCTTCTTTAGTTAATAATTATGATGTATCAGTACTGCTTCATTAATTGTGACAAACATACTATGTATATATGTATGAATTATTAATAGTTGGAGACAATGGGTGTGGGATGTATGAACACTCCATTCTTTTGCAACCTTTCTATAAATCTAGAACTCTTCTCAATTTCAGAAAGGTTTATTTCAAAAGAACAAAAATTAGACTGAGTAAACTAACATATTTTCTTCAAATATTGGTCCCTTTAAAAAGAATATGTAAGCATTTCCACAAATACAAATTGGGCTATTGTTGAGGGTCATTAACTAATTTGAAGAAATAAGGAGAAAGTATGTATAATGCTGTATGAGACAGTAATATTGCAACTTACAAAGAAAATTTCTGATTCATTGTCAGAACTCTTTAAAGGCAGCTTTCAATTAGACCTTTAAAATGTTTGTACTTAAAATTGTTTTAAATTGTAAATTTGTCCTCCATCACCAACTTTTTTTTTAATCTAAAAATACCTAGATTCTCTCATTTGAATTTTAAAGTATTCTCAGATCTTCAGGGAGTGTTAAAACCATGTCTTTATTTCAAACATGTTTTAGTTTAGTAAAAGATTGTATGTGTGTGTGTGTGCGTGCACACTCACATGTGCATTTGGCAATTTATATATTTTGTCAACAGATTCTATGAATTACTCATTTTGAAATGTCTCAACTCATAGAACAATAAAGAAGTGATTTATATGACTGCTTCTTTGAAGGTAGAGTAAATATATTACTTCCACATGGTGGCTTAGAGGTTAAAGCGTCTGCCTCCAATGCGGGAGACCCGGGTTCGATCCCTGGGTCGGGAAGATCCCCTGGAGAAGGAAATGGCAATCCACTCCAGTATTCCTGCCTGGAGAATCCCATGGACAGAGAAGCCTAGTGGGTTACAGTCCACGGGGTCGCAAAGAGTCGGACACGACTGAGTGACTTCACCTTCACCTTCATACCATGAGAAAAAATAGTTGAACTGGGGGTTAATTATTCAGTCCTTTGGATTTGCTCCATTTAACCCAATATCTTTCACAGGCTAAATTTTGTGGAGTGTGTGTGCACATGTGTTTGTGTGTAAGCACACAGAAAGGTACGTACACTTTCGGGGCATTAGTCTTACTTTTAATTTTTCCCCTTTGATATAATGTTAAATAAAAAATATTAACATGAAACAAACAGAAATGCATAAAAAGAGTATTGATTGGTTCTATTTTTTGAAAGGAAGACATAGGCCAGCTTATTTGAAAATTACCAGTATCATTACCCCACCCAAGAGAGGAGATTGATATTGTGGTTGTTCTTGTTTTCCAACACTGCTTTTTAAGAAGGGAGAAAATGAAGATCGATGTTATTATTAAGGGCTTCCCCGGAGGCTAACCAGTAAAGAATCTGTCTGCAATGTAGGAGATGCAGGAGAAGATGGTTTGATCCCTGGGTCAGGAAAATCCCCTTGAGGAAGGTATGGCAGCCCATTCCATTACTCTTGCCAGGAGAATCCAATGGATAGAGAAGCTTGGCAGGCTACAGTCCATGGGGTCACAGAGTCTGACATGACTGAAGCTACTGAGTAGGCAGGCACGTTGTTATTAAAATGTACATTTAACTATTTTATGACTGAATCCTTTCCATATACACTACTAACAATTGTTTTCTTAGCTCATTTTAATATATTCTCAGTTGATTATACAATCAACTACATTCAAAAAAAGAAAATTTATTTTTGAGCATTTTAAATTAGGAACTCTCCCAAATACTCAATGGATTACCATTATCTTCATCTCTCACCCTGTATCTACACTTCCAGGCTGTATTGAAAAGGGAAGAGGTAAAGGAAAGAAAAAAGAAAAAGGGAGGGAGGAAGAGAGGGACAGAAAGGAGGAGGAAGGGAGAGAGGAAAGAAGGAAGGAAACGGAAAAATCTCGACTTTGTGTTGATGCCCAAAGCAATTCATCTACATAACTATCCTCAGAATGTTTTCCAAAAATGCTCATACCTATAAAAAGGTTAAAGAGGGAAATTAGTGATATGAAATGTTATAAATTCTAAAAATGTTCTGATTGTTTTTAAGAATGGGTTCTGTATATGATAAATCATATTCTTGGTTTAAGTTCATTTTTAAAATGCTGCTCTTCAAAAATAATATTTAAAATACAAATTATAGTCTTGTTAAAGTTCCAAGGACACTATATAATAATATTTCTTCTAAATTTTTTTAAATTAGGTTTTTGTTACTATAAGAAGTAGTCTTGCATATTTCCTAACGTATATATCCATGCTGTGTACATGCTCTGTTGCTGCAGTTGTGTCTGACTCTTTGTGACCCTATGGACTGTAGCCTGCCAGTCTTCTCTGTCTATGGGATTTTCCAGGCAAAAATACTAGAGTGGATGTCATGCCCTCCTCCAGGGGATCATCCTGACCCAGGGATTGAACCTGCAACTCTTGGGTCTCTTGCAATGGCAAGTGGGTTCTTTATCACTAGCGTGACCTGAGAAGCCCATATATATCCATTTTATTATCAAATAAAATAGCCTATACTTTATTTTATAAAATATCAAGCATATAGGCTTCCCATGTGGCCCTAGTGGTGAACAATTTGCCCACAATGCAGGAGACACAAGAGATGCCACTTCTATCTCTGGGTTTGGGAAGATCCCCTGGAGGAAGGCGTGGCAACCCAATCCAATATTCTTGCCTGGTGAATCCCATGGACTGAGGAGCCTGGAGGGCTGTAGTCCAAAGTGTAGCAAAAAGTTGGACATAACCTAGCAACTAATAACTAGCAAGCAAGTATATATATAACAAAAATGTGGCTTATTTTAAAGTGATAAACTGCCTAACATTTTTTAGAAAATAAATTTTTGAATGTTAACATGTAATAACTCATATGTTTATTTTTTCATAAAGCGTATGAAGAAATTACCTTTGAAGTACTTTAAAGTTTTTTTTTTCAATTCTTTATAAAATGTGTCTGGGTTACTCTTGACTCTTTTCTATTGAAGATCAAAGTTACAAAGACAGATTATAGATAGGTAGATAGAGTTTGAAATATTTAACAAGAAGCTTCCCTGGTGGCTCAGATGGTAAAGAATTTGCCTACAGTGCAGAAGACCCAGGTTCAATCCCTGGATGGGGAAGATCCCTTGGAGAAGGAAATGGCAACCCATTCCAGTACTTCTTGCCTGGAAAATTCCATAAAGGGTGGAGCCTGGTGGGCTATAGTCCATGGGATCACAAAGAGTCGAACACAACTGAGTGACTAAATTTGATCAGTTTCTCCTTATTTTTCTTGATCTTATCTGTGATAAGAATAACAGTTTATTATATGTCCATTCTTATTTCCAAACTTTACATCTTTGTTAGAGCAAACTATATATTTAGAGCAGAAATCAAAATCTGAACAAAGAAAGAAAAATAAAAATTTTGGTGTGACCAGTTTTACAAAACACTATGGATTAATTTCGACTTTCACATCATAAACTTTATATCTGGGCAGAGGAATTCATTGTGTTGCAGGTTAAGCAACATTAAATTTTAAAACACCACCATGATTTCATCCTATGAGCATTTGAGAAACTTTTATATTTTAGCCCAGTTGCATATTTAATGGGTTATACTCTACTAGGCAGCAGCAGCATTATGAAACTTCTGAATAATTGAGGTCTATGAGAATGACATATAGGAATGTTATTAGGATTTTTCATTTTTTATTACAGTCAATTAGACAGTGATATGCTAATAACTTTTGAGATCATGCATTTATCTGCTTAAGAGAGCAGGCAGGGAAAAAAATTATCTGTGTTCTAAGCCATAGAATATAGTAGCATAGAAATATTCACAACCAAAATTTCAAAGATCCTGTTTACTCAGCAGATCGAGACAGCTCTGGTGACAAGAGGGACAAATGGGTTAGCTATTATTTACCAAGCCTCTTAAATAACATTAATGGATGCAACATTTAAATTACCAGTCCTAGTAAATCTGTGTCTCTCTTAAATTTATGCTTGCTTGGGCAAAATACAAGCATGTTATTTCAAGGCATACTGCCGGGCTCTCAGGGTCCCACTCCACAAGACTACAATTGTAGTTCGCAAAAACTATGCATCAATATTGGGTGTTGTGCAAAAGTATCAGCTAACCATGTATATGTTCAAAGTTTGTAGAAACAATTAGCTTTCACTCATCAGAGTTTATCCATCAGGTCACATTATGCTCTGGCTATTCTGAAATATGGTTCTCTCTCTCCTCATGAAATCTACAGTGATTTAGATGTCTCAGTTTCATACTGTTTTCTTATTTTCTTTCCCCTGTTCTTGCCTCAGCCCTCACTTGATTTAGGCTGGCCCATACACTCATACATCACATCTCTGTCAGCCCAAAAAGAAAGTCACATAAGAGACAGAGGTGTCAGCTATAGCGACAGCTTGGTTTCTTCCGAGACCTCTGTCCTCGGCCACCTTCTTGGTGTATCATCACATCGTTTTTCTCTATACAGGCATCCCTAGCTTCTCTTCATCTCCGTATAAGGACACTAGCTATGCTGGATTAGTCTCCACTCTTAAGAGCCTCATTTTAACTCAACCCCCTTTTTAAACAGACTTCCCTGGTGGCTCAGAGGATAAAAGAATTTGCCTACAGCGCGGGAGACTAGGGTTTGATCCCTGGGTCGGGAAGGTCCCCTGGAGAAGGCAATGGCACCCCACTCCAGTACTCCTGCCTGAAAAATCCCATGGATGGAGGAGCTTGGTAGGCTACAGTCCTTGTGGTCACAAAGAGTCAGACACGACTGAGTGACTTCACATTCTTTCTTTCCTCTTTAAACAGCTTATGTCCAAGTTTGGTTATATTCTAAAGTACTGGATTTGGGATTAAGAAATATGACCTTTTGGAAACAAAACTCAGCTCCTAACAATGGTCTTTGGGTGGAAAGTGAAATTCAGTTATAAAATGCCATGGAGGATGCTGCTCAAATCTGTAACAACTTAAATGGGAAAATAATCTGAAAAAGAATACAGACATGTATATGTATAACTGAATCCCCTTGCTCTACACCTGAAACTAACACAACATTGTTAATAAACTATGCTCCAATATAAAGTAAAAAAAAAAAAAAAAAAGAAAGTGCCAATACACGAGAAATGCTTGAGGAAAGTGAATGTCAGGGATTGTAGTAACTCATCAGAGCCAGAGAAGAGATTCAGCGGAGGCCAGAAATAGAGAGAGAGATAGTAAGGCAAGTAGGATCAGAGGACCAGGTCACAAAATTCTCAAGATAAGTGGTTACCAAAACCTAGTGTTCTTCTCTTTCTCCTGAGTACACAGCCTGATTTCATTTTTCAGGCTTCTTTGCAGCTATTAATAGATGCTACTGTAGAACTGATTTCCAGCCAACAGAAAATGAGCACTATTTCTAGGCTTTTCAAAAGTGATAGTGCCTTTTTATATTTCCCATGATTTGTTTTCTGATGGATGTAACCAGGCTATAAAGAGCCAGAAGATGGGAAGAATGTGGGTCCTTCGGTGAGTATACAGCGGAGAGCTGCCTGAAAAAATTATTAACATTCATGAGGCTGATTCATAAGCAAGAAATTTAACATCTTCTGTCACCAGCTATTGTACACTTTGGGGAATTTATTTGACTCTACAGTCTAATCTACACCAACCTATCTATATAGTTGGATTTATACACAGTCAACAAAAACAAGACCTGGAGCTGACTGTGGCTCAGACCAATAGCTTCTTATGCCAAAATTCAGGCTTAAATTGAAGAAAGCAGGGAAAACCATGAGGCCACTCAGGCAAGACCTAAATCAAATCCCTTATGATTATACAGTGGAAGTGATGAATAGATTCAAGGGCTTAGATCTGGTAGACAGAGTGCCTGAAGAGCTACGGAGGAGGGTTCATAACGCTGTATAGGAGGCAGTGACCAAAACCATTCCAAAGAAAAATAAAAGCAAGTGGTTGTATGAGGAGGCTTGACATATAGCTGAGGAAAGAAGAGAAGCAAAAGGCAAGGGAGAAAGGAAAAGATTTACCCAACTGAATGCAGAGTTCCAGGAAATATGTACGGCAAGGAGAGATAAGAAAGCCTTCTTCAATGAACAAGGCAAAGTAGCAAAGAAAAGCAATAGAATAGGAAAGACTAAAGATCTCTTCAAGAAAACTGGTGATATCAAGGAAACATCTCATTCAAGGATGCACATGATAAATGGAAGAAATGATAAGGACTTAATAGAAACAAAAGAGATTAAGAAGATGTGGCAAGAATACAAAAAAAGGTCTTAAATGATCTGATACCAAGACAGTGTGTTCACTAACTTGGGACCAGACATCCTGGAGTGTGAAAGTCAAGTGGGCCTTAAGAAACACTACTAGGAACAAAGCCAGTGGAGCTGATGGAATTCTAGCTGAGCTATCCTAATAATCCTAAAAGGTGATGCCATTAAAGTGTTGCACTCAATATGTCAAATTTGGAAAACTCGGCAGTGGCCATAGAACTGGAAAAGGTCAATTTTCATTCCGGTCCCAAAGAAGGGCAATGTCAAAGAATGTTCAAACTACCATATAATTTTACATAACAAGGTATGCTCAAAATCTTTCAAGCTAGGCTTCAGTGGTTCAACTGTGAACTTCCAGATGTACAAGCTGATTTAGAAAAGGCAGAGGAACCAGAGAATAAATTGCCAACATCTGCTGCATCACAGAAAAAGCAATGGAATTCCAGGAAAGCATGTGCTTCACTGACTATACCAAAGCCTTTGACTGTGTGGATCACAACAAATTGTGGAAAATTCTTAAAGCGGTGGGGGTACAAGGTCATCTTACCTGTCTCCTGATGAACCTGTATGCAGGTCAAGAAGCAACAGTTAGAACTGGCTGTGGAACAATGAACTGGTCCAAAATTGGGAAAGGAGTGTATCAAGGCTGTTTGTCACCCTGCTTACTTAACTTCTTTGCTGAGTTCAGTTCAGTTCAGTTGCTCAGTCGTGTCCAGCTCTTTGTGACCCCATGAATCGCAGCACGCCAGGCCTCCCTGTCCATCACCAACTCCCAGAGTTCACTCAGACTCACGTCCATCAAGTCAGTGATGCCATCCAGCCATCTCATCCTCTGTCATCCCCTTCTCCTCCTGCCCCCAATCCGTCCCAGCATCAGAGTCTTTTCCAATGAGTCAACTCTTCGCATGAAGTGGCCAAAGTACTGGAGTTTCAGCTTTAGCATCATTCCCTCCAAAGAAATCCCAGGGCTGATCTCCTTCAGAATGGACTGGTTGGATCTCCTTGCAGTCCAAGGGACTCTCAAGAGTTTTCTCCAACACCACAGTTCAAAAGCATCAATTCTTCGGTGCTCAGCTTTCTTTACAGTCCAACTCTCACATCCATACATGACTACTGGAAAAACCGTAGCCTTGACTAGACAGATCTTTGTTGGCAAAGTAATGTCTCTGCTTCTGAATATGCTATCTACGTTGGTCATAACTTTTCTTCCAAGGAGTAAGCGTCTTTTAATTTCATGGCTGCAGTCACCATCTGCAGTGATTTTTGAGCCCATCATGTGAAATGCCAGGCTGAATCAATCACAAGCTGGAATCAAGTTTGCCAGGATCATCTGCAATCAGATAGCCACATGATACCAATCTAATGGCAAAAAGTGAAGAGGAACTAAAAAGCCTCTTCATGAAAGTGAAAGAAGAAAGTGAAAAAGCTGGGTTAACACTCAACATTAAGAAAACTAAGATCATGGCATCCAGTCCCATGACTGCATGGCAAAAAGAAGGGAAAAAGTGAAAACAATGACAGATTTTATCTTCTTGGGCTCCAAAATCTCTGCAAACTCTGATTGCAGCCATGAAATTAAAAGATGCTTGCTCCTTGAAAGGAAAGCTATGATAAACCTAGACAGCATATTAAAAAGAAGAGACATCAATTTGCCCACAAAGGTCCATGTAGTCAAAGCTATGGTTTTTCCAGTAGTCATCTACAGATGTGAGAATTCGACCATAAAGAAGGCTGAGTGCCAAAGAATTGATGTTTTTGAACTGTGGTGCTGGAGAAGACCCTTGATAGTCCCTTTGATTGTAAGGAGATGAAACTAATTAATCCTAAAGTAAATCAACCCTGAATATTCATTGGAAGGACTGATACTGAAGCTGAAGCTCCAATTCTTTGGACACCTGATACAAAGATGCCAACTCACTGGAAAAGACCCTAATACTGGGAAAGATTGAAAGCAAGGGAGAAGGGAGTAGCAGAGGATGAGATGGTTAGATAGTATCGCTGATTCAGTGGACATGAATTTGAGCCAACTCTAGGAGACAGTGAAGGACAGGAATGCTGGAATGCTGCAGTTCATGGGGTCACAAAGAGTTGGACATGACTTACCAATTGAACAACAACACTGTATTTCCTGAAAACACTTGGAACACTATAAAACTGAAAGAAGGGGAGTGACCTAATCAATTCTGATTTAGAAACTGTACTCAATACACAGTGAGAAATACTGATAAAGGGACATAACTATGCAGACAAATTGGAGTCTCAGTAATCATTATGAAATGATAATAGCCTGAATTAGTGAGTAGGGATTTAAAAATGGCAGATAGGATGACAAAATATTTTATTGTTGCATCTATTTTCTGGCAGTGATTGATTTTTAGACAGCAGGAGAGATGGTAGGAGGGGAGAAGGAAAAGAAAGATTTTGGAATGATATTCCAGTATTTGCTTTGACATGTGGTTGAATTAGGTCTTGTGTGATGAAAGGGGAAGATGGACACATAATGTATTCAATTTTAAGCAAATTTAAGTTTCCACACAATTTCTATGTAGAAACAGGTGTGAGTTTGGTATACAAGTCTGTAACTCAAGAGAACAACATTAGGTGATAAAGATCTGTGAAACAGAATTCTATTTGCATTTCTAGTTTCTACAGGTGAAAAATATCAATCTGAATCCTTGACTATTTTCTGGTCAAATCACTTGCAGAATTCTCATGCAAAGTTTTACATGAATATTTGACCTATTAAGCTAGTCAACATTTTTATTATTCCTCTAAAACACTGGGAGTTTGAGCAAGCTTCACGAGATGGTGAAGAACAGGGAAGCCTGTTGTGCTGAAGACCATGAGGTCACAAAGAGTTGGACATGACTGAGCAACTGAACTGACTGAAAATATTGGGAAGAGCAAATAAACTACATAGCATAATAAAATATTATAACAAATGCACCTACATGTTCTTTGAAATATTTTACCAGCAGTAAGTGATATATGTTAGTCATTTTGAGCCATTTGCTTTTCCATGTACACAATGCACATGTGTGTGTGTGTATGTGTGCATGTGTATGATCCAGATTGTTGAGAGAAATTCTTTGCAGATTTTAACTTTATTTTATTATGGACTTTATTTAATATGTATCAGATTAAATCTACTGGACAACTTAAGAACTGACATCTTAATTTAAATTCTTCTAATCTATAACATGTTATATATCTCAGTTTATGTAGTCTTTTTTGTTGATGCTGTTCAGTTGCTCAGTCATATCTGACTCTGCGATCCTATTATAAAGGTTTATTAAAATATTTTCTCTACTGGTCATATACAGCTTTTGTTAGGTATATTCACTTTGTTTATGCTTTGAAATAAATCATCTATGTGATTTTTAATTACATTTACCGTTGGGGTAATGGTGGCATTTTTAATGTCAATTTTGTATCCAGAATCCACGTTAAATTCTCCACAAAATTTGCCTGCAACGCAGGAGACCCTGGTTGATCCCTGGGTTGGGACAATCTCCTGGAGAAGGCAATGGCAACCCACTCCAATATTCTTGCCTGGAGAATTCCATGGACAGAGAAGCCTGATGGGCTACAGTCCATGGGATCACAAAGAGTCAGACATGACTGAGAGACTCACACACAATATTTTATGTATAGCATTTAGGGGTTTCCATAAAAATAATCATATTATTGGAAAATAATAACACTTTTGAATACCTTTACAACCTTTATACCTCATATCTCATTCATCTCTGGGTAGTATTTCCAAAATAATATTAAATAAGATTGTGTAGCCTTGCTTTCCTTTTGATCTTGTGTTACCATTCTTTCAGTATTTCAGGATTAAGTATAATATTTGCTTCATATTTTTAGATATATGTAGCAAAGACCAATGACTGTTGATGAAAATCTATCCTCTCCTACTTTATGAACAAATGTTTGACCAAATTTCCTAGTCAAGCTTGCAGTTCCATAAGCTGTATGAAAAATTTCAACAGTTCGATGCATGATACTGGATGCTTGGGGCTGGTGCACTGGGATGACCCAGAGGGATGGTATGGGGAGGGAGGATGGAGGGGGGTTCAGGATGGGGAACACGTGTATACCTGTGTCTGATTCATGTTGATGTATGGCAAAACCAATACAATATTGTAAAGTAATTAGCCTCCAATTAAAATAAATAAATATATATTAAAAATAAATAAATAAAATAAATTTCTCAGGTTAAATCTTTGTATTCTTTCATATTCTATGACCTATCCTAAAGACAGAAATTGCTACAACCAAGAAGGATCCTTTTGAAGGATGACCAACTAGACTAGTTTGTCTGAGGCAACAATGACTTAAACCTGGCATTTTAACAGAATGATTAATAGTCCTCCCAGCCACTGTTAAAGATACCCCATTTTGAATAATACAAGTTCATCTTATTTTATAACCATATGATGACACCACCATTTGTTATAAAAATGCAGATGAAAGGTACAATGAGGTATCACTGTGAGAATGGCCATCATCAAACATCTGCAAATAATAAATACCAGAGAGGGTGCAGAGAAAAGTTCTTTATATTACATTGTGGGTGTGAATGTAAACTGGTATAGGCACTGTGGAGAACAGTGTGGAGATTCCTTTTAAAACTAAAAATAGAACCTCCATGGTGGAGGTTGTGGTTAAATCACTAAGTCATATCCAATTCTTGTGACCCCATGGCCTGTAGCCCACTAGGCTCCTCTGCCCATGGAATTTCCCAGGCAAGAATACTGGAGTGGGTTGCCATTTCCTTCTCCAGCAGATCTTCCATGTGACTCAGCAATCCCACTTCTGAACATATACCTGAAGAAAACCACAATTCAAAAAGATACATGCACCCCAATATTCACTGAAGCACTATATACAATAGCCAGGCAGGGAAGTAGTTGGGATGGATTGGGACTTACATATATGCACTATTATATATGAAATACATAACAAATGAGAACCTACTGTATTGTACAGGGAATCTACTCAATGCTCTGTGGTGACCTAAATGGGAAGGAAATCCAAAAAGAGTGGATATATGTATACATTTAGCTGATTTACTTTGCTGTACAGCAGAAATTAGCACAGCATTGTAAAGCAATCACACTCCAATTAAAAAACACACGATGAGAGAGAAAGCAACTGACCCCTGAGGTCACTAAGGGACAGCTGCTCAACAATGTGAATCCATAGTGAACTGTTAAGTGAGCTCAAAAAAAACATA
>SJYT01055556.1:5657-24583 GCA_006410635.1 Cephalophus harveyi
AAATTAGAGATACCAAGGGAATATTTCATGCAAAGATGGGCAATAAAGCACAGAAATGGTATGGTCTTAACAGAAGCAGAAGATATTAAGAACGGTGGCAAGAATATACAGAAGAACTGTACATAAAAGAGCTTCATGACCCAGATAACCACGATGGTGTGATCACTCACCTAGAACCAGACATCCTGGAATGTGAAGTTAAGTGGGCCTTAGGAAGCATCACTATGAACAAAGCTAGTGGAGATGATGGAATTCCAGTTGAGCTCTTTCAA
Organism: Cephalophus harveyi; assembly: GCA_006410635.1. NCBI lineage: Eukaryota > Metazoa > Chordata > Mammalia > Artiodactyla > Bovidae > Cephalophus > Cephalophus harveyi. The sequence continues at coordinate 5,930 of SJYT01055556.1, forward strand.
ATCCTGAAAGCTGATGCTGTGAAAGTGCTGCACTCAATATGCCAGCAAATTTGGAAAACTCTGCAGTGGCCACAGGACTGGAAAAGGTCAGTTTTCATTCCAATCCCAAAGTAAGGAAATGCCAAAGAATGCTTAAACTACAGCACAACAGCACTCATCGCACATGCTAATAAAGTGATGCTTAAAATTCTCCAAGCCAGGCTTCAGCAAAACATGAACCGTGAACTTCCTGATGTTCAAGCTGGTTTTAGACAAGGCAGAGGAACCAGAGATCAAATTGCCAACATCCGCTGGATCATGGAAAAAGCAAGAGAGTTCCAGAAAAACATCTATTTCTGCTTCATTGACTATGCCAAAGCCTTTGACTGTGTGGATCACAATAAACTGTGGAAAATTCTGAAAGAGAAGGGAATACCAGACCACCTGATCTGCCTCTTGAGAAACCTGTATGCGGGTCAGAAGCAGCAGTTGGAACTGGACATGGAACAACAGACTGGTTCCAAATAGGAAAAGGAGTACTTCAAGGCTGTATATTGTCACCCTGCTTATTTAACTTCTGTGTAGAGTACATCATGAGAAACACTGGGCTGGGAGAAGCACAAGCTGGAATCAAGATCACCAGGAGAAATATCAATAACCTCATATATGCAGATGACACCATCCTTATGGCAGAAAGTGAAGAAGAACTAAAAAGCCTTTTGATGTAAGTGAAAGAGGAGAGTGAAAAAGTTGCCTTAAAGCTCAACATTCAGAAAACTAAGATCATGGCATCCGGTCCCATCACTTCATGCCAGATAGATAGGGATACAATGGAAACAGTGTCAGACTTTATTTTTGGGGGCTCCAAAATCACTGCAGATGGTGACTGCAGCCATGAAATTAAAAGATGCTTACTCCTTGGAAGGAAAGTTATGACCAACCTGGACAGCATATTAAAAAGCAGAGACATTACTTTGTCAACAAAGTTCTGTCTAGTCAAGGCTACGGTTTTTTCAGTGGACTTGGATGTGAGAGTTGGACTATAAAGAAAGCTGAGCACTGAAGAATTGATGCTTTTGAACTGTGGTGTTGGTAAAGACTCTTGAGAGTCCCTTGGACTGCAAGGAGATCCAACGAGTCCATCCTAAAGGAAGTCCTGGGTGTTCATTGGAAGGACTGATGTTGAAGGTGAAACTCCAATACTTTGTCCACCTGATGTGAAGAACTGACTCATTTGAAAAGACCCTGATGTTGGGAAAAATTGAGAGTGGGAGGAGAAGGGGATGACAGTAGATGAGATGGTTGGATGGCATCACCAACTCGATGGACATGGGTTTGGGTGGACTTCGGGAGTGGGTGATGGACAGGGAGGCCTGGCGTGCTGCAGTTCATGTGGTCGCAAAGAGTCGGACACAACTGAGCGACTGAACTGAACCATTTTAGATCTGCTGACTTCCCCTTGTTGATCACTCTTTCAGGTTCATGCATAAGGACATCTTCCTTTCAGTTTTTCCTTTTATAAAGATTTTACTACATTTTACTATTTTTTATTTTCTTAAGTAACAGGAAGGGAGATTCTAGAATTCTGATTCATTTCATAATTTGTTTAAAAGGCTTGTCTTTTTATTTGTATTATTGTGAAAGTGAAAGTTGCTCAGTTATGTCCAACTCTTTGCAACCCATGGACTATACAATCCATGGAATTCTCCAGACCAGAATACTGGGATGAGTATCCTTTCCATTCTCCAGTGGATATTTTTGACCCAGGAATTGAACCAGAGTTTCCTTCATTGCAGGCAGATTCTTTACCAAGTGAGCTATCAGGGAAGCTATTTGTATAACTGCGGGGAAGTCAATTATCAGACACATTCTCTTAACCTCTATAGGTCCTAAAATGATTTTACTTACCATGGGACTAAGTTGGGGGCATCCCCAGATCCAGTTTCCAAGTTTTTAAAATTTCTTGAGATGATAAACAAGAAACTATCCAACATTAGATAGGTCCATGCAACAATAACATATGTTAGCTAGAAATTAATATTTTTATTAAATGTAGCATACAATCCCATTTGTATGACATATATTTATAATATGCACGATGAGTATTGTACACATAGGAATTAGACAAGATGGTAAAGTAGTCATTAATAGATGTTGTTAATCTAATTTTTGTGTACCCAAACTAGACTTTGAGTATCTTTCATTATTGATCACAGCACTTAAATGGACAATTATCTCTGCTAAAAACAAAGTCCAGACTCTCCCATAGCCATGGTTCTCTGTTCTTCTGCCATTCTTTGCCCAGAACCCCCTTGCTGTACTTCTGCCAGATATACGGCTACCTAGAATCCTTCATTGACTTCCAAGGGGACTTTCAGTCTGCTTTTCATAACATGCCATCTTTCTTCAAAGGTCTTTCAGATAGAATATCTAACTCTCTCCCAATCAACATGCAAGGACCAGCCATTGTGTTGTAGCCCCCTTTGGTGGCATGAGCTCATCACCTTGCCTGGTATGGAAAAATTTTCCTTTGATGCCTAGAATCTTGACTTTCTTTTTTGTACATTATATTCCCAAAGGGCAATATATGTGAATGAAACAGCAGTACTGTAAAATTTTTTCTTTCTTACAGTTTCCAAGCTAAGGATGCTAGTATTTAAATATGTTTGTTCTTTCCTCTTGACTTTGGGTATGTGATTCTCTAACGTTTACTTTCCCTTTTTTCAGAACGGCAATTTTCTGAAATTTTCTGGCTCCTTAATTAAATTTTCAGATATATACTTTTCCTATAAATATTCTGAGTGTGATTCCCTTTCTTATATTCTAAAGTATCTCATTTGATAAATCAAATGTCCCTTTTACCTTTTGCTTAATCTTTACTTAAGTTCTAGCAGATCTCCCTGGTGGCTCAGATGGTAAAGCATAAAAATATTTCCTGTAGAACTGATTGAATTTCAGTCCAATTGTTCAGTTATTCAGCAGTTGAGCTGCAGCCTCAAATATTCAGCAGAGAGAAGGTGAAGATGCAACATGCCTTGTACAATTTCTGATTTTTATTTAATTTTTACCAAGCACAGTTGTGTTGCTTTGCTGTTTTTATAGAAAGACACAAAAAATAAAAAATAAAAACCTACCCTACAAATGCATAGTGGCATATGGCAATAAGCATTTCTTTCTCCTATGGATAGTAGGGGCTGTACTGCTGATGTCATGTAACTTGTTCATGCGTCCATATTTTGACTTAAAGTCTGTCTGCTCTGCTCACATGTCTCTCCTCCACTTGGACCAGTGAGGGAAGCTTTACTTCTCATGACAATGACAGAAGACAAAGAGTAAGTAGAAAATGGGTATTCTGACAAAATGACCTCATTCAACTGGTTAAAGCAAGTCACGTGTTCAAACCCAAAGTCAAGAGTCAGTAAAATATGCCCTCTCCTTCAGTAAGAGAAACTAAAAAGCCACATGAAAAAGGGTGAACATAAAGGGAAGGATAGAGAATTAAGGTTAATTCAATTCACGGCAGTTGTCTTTCTATTACCAACAGCAGCAAGCTCTGCCTGGCTGAGCTAATGTAGTAAAAGAGAAAATGCAGCTATCACCCTGGAAGCTACCAGGAGAACGGTTATCTCTACTAACACACACAGTGCTTACCCTAAACCAGACATGTAAAATATTCTCTTGCATTATTTCATTTAATACTTATAGGAATTCTAATTTGTAGGGGCTATTATTATTCTGGGAATTTTATAGATATTCCATTCAATTTACCAAATAGTTAAGAAGTACCTACTCTTTTCAGGCATTGTTTTGGGCATGAGGATTACAGCAGAGAACAACTAGACAAGGGCCCTGTTCACACCTTGAGGCTGTAAGGGGAAGGCAGACCAGCAACTTAACAAGATAATTTCAGGAGGGTATATGTTTTTAAACAATAATCTGTCTTGATTCAGTTGGTCAAAGAAAGTCTTTTGAGGAGTAATTTATTTAAGACCTGAATGATTCAAAAGAAGTAAGCAGGCAGATATTTAAAAACAGGTATTTCCAAGGAGAGATACATGTCCTAAGTCGGGGTAAAGCTTAGTAGAAACAGAGATGATGAGGGTGACTAGATCATAGCAAGGAAACCAGAGATTAATACTAGATAAAGCTGAAAAGCTAAACATTATGCAATATATGTTGGATTTTAATTAATGCAATTCGGTGGTGGTGGGGGGGACACAATTTATTCCATAACATACTCCCAACCACAACATAGTAAGAAAAGATAAATAAAAAATCTTAAAGCAGTTAAAGGAAAGAAAACAGATATTACTTCAAAAAGCAATAGTTTAATAACAGACTCTTCAACAGGTAACAATGGAAGTGGGAAGCCAGTGGATGATTTTAAGTTGAACCATATGATAGTGCTATTTTTGTACATTAAAAATTGTCAAACATCATCAGTTTCATATGATTTAAACAAATATCTTTAAAGTGAAGAAATGCAATAACCGCCAAGCTGTGCTGTGCTGTGCTTAGTCGCTCAGTCATGTCTGACTCTGCGACCCCATGGACTCTAGCCTGCCAGGCTCCTCTGCACATGGGGATTCTCTAGGCAAGAATATTGGAGTGGGTTGCCATGCCTTCCTCCAGGGGATCTTCTCAACTCAGGATTCAAACCCAGGTCTCCCGCATTACAGGCAGAATTTTTTTTTAACCATCTGAGCCACCAGGGAAGCCAAAAATTGTCAAACATCATCAATTTCTTATGATTTAACCAAATATCTGTAAAGTGAATAAAAGCAATAACCGCCAAGCTAGATTTCTATAACCATTAAACATGTTCTTCAAGATATATGGGAAAATAAAGACACTTTTCGGAGAAGGCAATAGCAAGCCACTCCAGTACTCTTGCCTAGAAAATCCCATGGATGGAGGAGCCTGGTAGGCTGCAGTCCATGGGGTCGCTAGGAGTCGGTTGCGAGTGAGCGACTTCACTTTCACTTTTCGCTTTCACACAATGGAGAAGGAAATGGCAACCCACTCCAGTGTTCTTGCCTGGAGAATCCCAGGGACGGGGGAGCCTGTTGGGCTGCCGTCTATGGGGTCACACAGAGTCAGACACGACTGAAGCGACTTAGCAGCAGCAGCAGCAGCAAAGACACTTTTAAACATTCACTAGTAAAGTTGAATGTCTCAAGTTGAAGGCAAATGATTCCAGATGAGATGTATAATATGCAAAAGAAATGAAGAACAAAGAAAAGTATTAATATGTGAGTAAATGTAAACAAATATTGACTGTACAGAACAGTAATAATATCAAGCTGAAGTTAAAAAAAATTAAAATATTAGATAAAAATAATTCATTTAAATTTTCTAATGGAGTCAGTGGAATTAAGATTTGTAAAGACTTAATATTATTTAGGAAGAGAATAGTGGTTTCAATTAAATTTAGACTTTGATAAAGTGTATGATTTCCATGTTTATCAGTGAGGTTGAGCACCTTCTTTTATGTCTTTGAAAATCTGGATTTTCTCTTTGACAGTGTGCTGATTAAAGTTTTGTGCCCATTTTCATGTTGGGGAATCCGTCATTTTCTTTTCAGTTTGTTAACTGTCTTTATGTTTTATGTAATTTCTCTCTATATATTTCAAAAAATGAATTACAAAAATGTAGGAAGGAAAGAACCAATGTTGATTGAAGATGTATTTATATATCTACTATTTTGTGAAATCTGGTAAAATATCCATCATCATTCCTATTGTGAAGAGTGCAATTGAGCCTCTAGGAATTTAATTCAGTACCCAAGTTCATGCAGTTTGTGAAAACCAGTGAGTGACCTTCAGCTCTGATTCCCAGTGTTTGTCCACTTGTCCAAACCAAAGAATTAAAAGTTCATCTGATTAATATATCTGGAATATTGTGTACAATTCTAAGCATTGCACATTAAAGAATATTTGAGGATTTGACATAATTTCTAAAATGGTAGTTAATATATAGGGAGAGCAAACCAGCAAATCCTAAAGGAAATTAACCCTGAATATTCATTGGAAGAACTGTTGCAAAGCTGAAACTCCAATGTTTTGGCCACCTGATGTAAAGAGCTGACTAATTGGAAAAGGCCCTGATGCTGGAAAAGACTGATGGCAAGAGGAGAAGAGGGCCGCAAGGATGAGATGGTTGGATAACAAAATGATTCAATGAACACAAATTTGGGCAAACTCCTGGAGATAGTGGAGGACAGAGGAGCCTGGCGTGTTGAAGTCCATGGAGTTGTAAAGAGTTGGACACAACCTAACAACAGAAAAATTACAACAAAGCTAATATATAAATGTTGAGACCTTTAAACTAAATCATGTACATTTTAAGGCTTCCTTCCATAAAAGAAAATGTAGTGGTATATGGGGAAAGGGAGAGAGAGAAAAGTGTTGTTTTTCATGATATATCCTCAAAAATTTGGAGGAAGTGATATGAAAGAATAATGAACATGTACTATATTAGCAATACCAAATTACTCTATTTAATGGGAAGTAAATTCAGTGCCTACTCTAGAACCATGTGCTTTAAGGGCCTATGAACATGTTTGGATTTGGGGAAAAGTTAGTGCTAAAATATGAAAAGAAAATAGGAAAATCAAAGTTAAGTAGAAGTCCACAAAATCTAACATTATTAAGATTACAGATTGACCAAATTTTATTCATTAAATTTTTATTTACAAAAAATGTGATTTAAATCAGGAAAGATCTTTAATAGGTTTACTGAATGTACAAACATGTACTGTTCCAATACCACAGGTTTGAGTCCTAAAATAGATTCTGATAAATTTTATTTTGTGTGATCTTCATTAAATATATGTAATTGGTAGATTTATTATTTTATATACTGTCCTATCAAATATGTTTTCAATAGAAGGGAACTTCTATTTGACCAGGTATTGAAATAAGAATTGAAATCTTTAAAGAAAGTTTTACATGTCTGATAATTGGAAGAATTCTCCATACACTGGATTCTGACTCAATAATTCCAACACTCATTTATTCTCTGCTGCCACATACCTCCAGGGCTGATGCTCATGTCTCATTCATTATTATTCTAGAGCCTCTAACCCTGATCACTCATATGGCAATTCTAGGTGAGTTTGCTTGTGAGATGCATGAGTTCTAGAAGCTGTCTGTAAAGTAAGTTAACTCAGTGGGCTTCTCTGGTGGCTTGGTGGTAAATAATCCACCTGCCAATTTAGGATACTTGGGTTCAATCCCTGGGCTGGGAAGATCCCCTGGAGAAGAAAATAGCAATCCATTTTAGTATCTTGCTTGGAGAATCCCATGGGCAGAGGAGCCTGGCGGTCTACAGTCCATAATAAGGTCACAAAAGTGTTGAATATGACTAGCGACTAAAACAACAAGAAGTTAATCCAGTAGGCTTAGGGTGTTCAAACCCTGCACACGCCAGACAAAGAAGTGGTTCTTGACTAGCTTCTGTGAAATAACCTCTACGTCCCTGGAATATATTGTCTGAGAAGAGGGTCTTTGTATACCTTAGGCTTTCAGTTCAGTTCAGTTCAGTCGCTCAGTCGTGTCCAACTCTTTGCAACTCCATGAATCGCAGCACGCCAGGCCTCCCTGTCCATCACCAACTCCCAGAGTTCACACAAACTCACATGCATCGAGTCAGTGATGCCATCCAGCCATCTCATCCTCGGTCGTCCCCTTCTCCTCCTGCCCCCAATCCCTCCCAGCATCAGAGTCTTTTCCAATGAGTCAACTCTTCGCATGAGGTGGCCAAAGTACTGGAGCTTCGGCTTTAGCCGAAGAACACCATTCTTTCCAAAGAACACCCAGGACTGAACTCCTTCAGAATGGACTGGTTGGACCTCCTTGCAGTCCAAGGGACTCTCAAGAGTCTTCTCCAACACCACAGTTCAAAAGCATCAATTCTTCAGCGCTCAGCTTTCTTCACAATCCAACTCTCACATCCATACATGACCACAGGAAAAACCATAGCCTTGACTAGACGGATCTTTGTTGGCAAAGTAATGTCTCTGCTTTTGAATATGGTATCTAGGTTGGTCATAACTTTTCTTCCAAGGAGTAAGCGTCTTTTAATTTCATGGCCGCAGTCACCATCTGCAGTGATTTTGGAGCCCCCCAAAATAAAGTCTGACACTGTTTCCACTGTTTCCCCATCTATTTCTCATGCCACACCAAATAGCTCACATTAATGAAGATTTAGAGTGGTTGTCTGCTTTTGTTTACCTAGGGCTCTGGGCCAGTGCTCTGTGTCAGTTTCATCTCTGGAGGTTTAGAGACTGAATAGTTAAGATCTGTCATGTGGACACTCCATGCATATGAGATTATCCTCTGGTAAATTACCCGGGATGTCAAGACCCGGGAAAGTTTCACTGGTTGGCAATATTTTGTAAATGTTGTAAATATCTTCAGAATGGGGACAGCAATGGCAACTAGCTTCTGAGCAGTTACAATGAATAAATGAGATAGTATGAGTGATATGCTTAGTATAGTGACTGACACTGTTCTAATTAGAACTGTATAAATATAGAGCTTGTTAAATAAAACTAAGGGCTTCCCTCATGGCTCAGACAGTAAAGAATCCACCTGCAATGTAGGAGACCTTGGTTCTATCCCTGGGTTTGGAGAATCCCCGGGGGAAGGGAATGTATACCCACTCTACTATTCTTGCCTGGAGATTTCCATGAACAGAGGAGACTGACAGGGGCTACAGTCCATGGGATCACAGACACACCTGAGCTACTTTCACTTCATTTCACTTCACAGGAATGTCAGAGGTTGGAACCTGCAAGCCTATATCAAGCACTGGAGTAGGGGAGATGAGGATAAAACAGTCAAGAGGCAAAGAGATCTTGGCAAATAAATAAATAAAACAAGTGTTGATGCATACTCATGGACATAGCTAGGCAAAGTATAAAGGAGAGGAAGAAATTGGTTTGGTTAAAACATAGACCCTAATCTAAGCAAAAGTTTTAGAAATTCACCTTGTTGCTTCTGACCAATAGAAAAGTAGAATTAAAGCTATAGAACCTGGCAAATAATATCCTCTTGTCCTTGCCTTATATTTCATTTTTCACTATATATTTTTTTAAATTTTTATTTTATACTGTGATATAGTTGATTAGCCATGTAATTTTAGGGGTACAGCAAACTCATACAGTTGTACATATACTTGTATCTATTCTTTTTAAAATTCTTTTCCCATTTTAGGTTATTACAGAGTATTAAGCAGAATTCACTGTGCTATATTGATTGTTAATTACCTATTTTAAATATAGCAGTGTGTACATGAAGAAGGAAATCACAACCCAACCCATTTCAGTATACTTGCCTGGGAAATCCCATGGACAGAAGGCCCTGGTGGCCTACAGTCAGTGGAGTCACAAAGAATCAGACATGACTTAAAGACTAAACAGATGCAACGTGTGTACAGGACATTATAGTTCATTTTGCAGAAAGTTTTCTGAAGCTGTGGCTGCACCAGTGGTGATTCTGGTGAACACAGTGTTGCCCTTCTCACCAAGGCTGTGTTAAGTGCCTGAGAAATCTACATAAATACAGTGACTTAGTTATACACAAGCAGCTTCGAAAGGACCTCCCTATTTATCTGTCCTTCAATCATCTTTTTCACTCCAGTCCTTTTCGGTTCTGGAGCTTCTACCGTTCTGGAACATGGTAAAATGAGACACCATGATCCCTCCATTTGTTGTGGAGTTTATAATTAAGTCTTCATAAAGCTGAAGAAGTTGTGTGTGTGTGTGTGTGTTAGTTGCTCAGTTGTGCCCACTCTTTGCGACCCCATGGACTACAGCCTGCCAGGCTCCTCTGTCCATGGAATTCTGCAAGCAAGAATACTGGAGTGGGTAGCCTTTTCCTTCTTTAGGGAATCTTCCCAACTCAGGGCTCGAACCTGGGCCTCCTGCATTGGAGGAAGATTCTTTACTGTCCAATCCACCAGGAAAGCCTGAAGAAGGAATAGTCTCACAATTTAAGGAAAGCAGGGATTTTTTTGTAGAGCAATTGAGAAAGGTTACTCTACAAATCTAAGGTCATTGCAAGTTTTTAAGAAACTGCTAGACACTAAACATTTCCTCTGGTCACTGGGTATCACCATCTTATTGGGTAGCAGCTATGAATTTTTCAGGATAAGCCTTATAGCTAGCTGATCATTGACTCTCTTCCTATCTTATTGAACGCATGCTCATCCTTTTTACTTCCTAAATATTTATTATAGTATATACGTATTAGCTCCTGATTCCTTAAGTCTGTGTTTTCTGGGCTCTCATTTCTTCCAGGTGATTAAATCATGGTTCTTCCTTAATTCCTGGGGCTTTCCTGTGAGTAGGAGAAGAGAGAAAGAAGTAAGTTCAAAGTAAAACAGACAATTACCTCTATTCATCCACCAAAAGTCAGAAAAAGAGAGAGGAATTCTCCTTCGAATTTGAACACTCCATCTCACAGTAAGAGCGAGAACAGAGACTGCATCTTTTGTGTGTTCTTTTCGTGTGCTTCACAACTGTCAAGTGGCCTGAAACTGTTTCTTCATGGAAAGTATTCACTCTCTCAAAACCAAGACAGGGACACAAAGGCTCACAGTCTAGTAAAGTACAGAAACTGAACAGATGGAAATTTCTTTCATTTAATTGGGTTCACAGGCTCTGAGGGAAGGCAGAAAAAGTAATTTGAAGGAGGTCAATCTGGGAAGAAATCATCTTCATGGTAAGAGAGAATGAATTTACCATGTAAGAAACCTCATAAATATTAAGACCTATACCCTAAGAAATACTATCTAGTGTCAGTAACATCAGTATGTCTCCTAACATTCAAGAGGAACAAAAAAACATCCTTTGAATTTAAGGAAGTCATCCTTATTTCAGATTTAATCTTTAAATCTGTGAAGTTATAGTTCAGATGGAATCTTTGGTGGCCATAAAATGTGTCTGCATAAGGAGATATCTACTTAGGCTGATAGATTATGATATTAAGCTTAAAGATCATGGGTTCTGCAATTCTGTAACCAATCCCCCTGTTATAGATTTGCTTGTGAAAATCAGATTATTAAAAAAAGAGAAACCATATGTCTTGAAATGGCAAATGTAGAGACTGTGAGTTGGAGTATTAATTAGACTGCGTCATGGCATGCAGGATATTTCATTGTGGTGCACAGCTCTCTAGTTGTGGTATTCAGGCTTCAGAATGTGCAGACTTGGTACTTGTGGTGTGCAGGCTTAGTTGCTCTGGGGCTTCTGGGATCTTAGTTCCCTGACCAGGGCTTGAACCTGAGTCCCCTGCATTGCAAAGTGGATTCTTAACCACTAGACACCAAGGAAGTTCCTAGAATCCCATTCTTTATGAATAAACTGCTCAGGCTGCCTAGTTATTAAATGCCCTCCAATTTCTCACTTATAGAATCTAGGATCTAAACTCATCATATATAATAAATCTTAGAAACCTAATTATGAAAGGATCTTACATCACTGTTGAGATTTAGGATGGGAATCCCTCACTCACTCTCATGGAAATCATACACAATTATAAAGGAGGATAAAAAATTAAATTCTATTCTTTTTGTGTGTTAGCACCTAACACCTTCCTTGGGTCACTTTTTGGACCTCCCTTGTGGTACTAGTGGTAAAGAACCCTCTTGCCAATGCAGGAGATGTAAGAGAGAGATGCAGCTTTGCTCCCTGGATTGGGAAGATCCCCTGAAGGAAGGCATGGCAGCCCACTCCAGTATTCTTGCCTGGAGAATCCCCATGGCCAGAGGAACATGACAGGCTACAATCCATGGGGTTGCAGAGTGTCAGACACAGCTGAAGTGACAGCATGCATTGAGAACAATTTTGATTCTAGCTGGAAATACAATATATTTCTCCAATTCTTTCCTTTGATATTTTAATTTTAAGGTTAAACTTTCTAGCGAAAATACTTTCCATAAAGTTTAAAAATGTTTTCTAAAGAGTTCTTGAGATAACCAATATTTCACAAAAAGAAGTGGAATAAATGTTTCTAATGCCAATCTAAGAGATGGTTAAAAGCACAATAACAATTCTCAATGTGCCATTCATTAAAATCAATTGTAGCTAGTTTGTAAGTTAATTGAAACTATATATTTAAGTGATTCTCATATTTATCATTTTAATACCAAATATTTTTGAAATGAAAGCAGATTCTTTACCAGCTGAGCAACAAAGGAAGCCTGAAATGAAACCACTCACTACATTTTCTGTTGAAGTCCATTGGTCATTATTTAATTTCTTATTGATAGCTGACAACTTGTAGTTATTGTTATGATCCCAAGTTATTTTTAATGCTCTAGTTCAGAGATGTACTCTGGGTCATTTCTTGATCTTATTTAAATGGCCAGGTTCCTAAGTTTATTGCCTTAAGTGGGCTCCTTGTTATTTTTTGTTTCTCCTCTTGCTGCTAGTCATTACTATTAGATGTTACTTCTTATTGCTATGGTATACCTTCTTGTACTCTGCATTTCTTTTTAATTTGTTGTATCTAAATTTCTATAGACCAAGAGTCTCAAAGTTAAACTAGTTGAATAAGATCAACTTTTACAAAAAAATTTTAGGCTTAAAATTCAAGATGGGGAAGAGACATGTTAAGGAATATTCCATGATGAAATGGATTCTGAATGATACATAGAAATAAAGAAGAGCATGCTCCCAGAAGTGGTGATGGCATCAGCCAGAGGAAAAAGAATCTTTCACAAATAACATGCTCAGTTACATGGTTAAAGGGCAGCATGCAAATAATGAGGATGCACAACATTTGTATTTGAGGAACACAGCAGTTGCACTCAAGTTATATAAACTTAAATATAGTTTCTTATTTATAACTTTTGAAAACTAAGAGGATAACTAGTTCCTCTCTTTTGTAGGTAGCCCAGGGTCCCTTTAAATATAAATAAATGTAGAAGTAGTAATGAGGAGGAGCTGGGATAAAGTCACCACATGTTCATCAAACACTATCTAACGAGCATCTGCTGTGGGGAGGTACTTTGCCAGGCAGTAGGGATATCACAGTGGTGGCACTGGTGGTAAAGAACCCGCCTGCCAATGTAGGAGACAAAGGAGACCTGGGTTCTGAAGATTCCCTGGAGTAGGAAATGGCAACCCACTCCAGTATTCTTGCCTAGAAAATTCCATGGGCAGAGGAGCCTGGCAGGCTACAATCCATAGGTCTGCATAGTCAGCAAACAGCTGCACAGTGAATGAGGCAGGCCTATTCCCCTCCCTCCTAAAACTTCCTGCCCTTCATGACACTTTGAGGGATGCTAAAAAAAATGTAACATTACAGGGAGCTAAGTGAGGAGTATATGGAAATTCTCTGAACTATTTTGAAACTGCTATAAAAGTCTGAAATTTGTTCAAAAGAGGGAAAAAAAAGTATAAGGACATTTATGTCAGGACAAATTCAGGATATATAGGAATATTTGATGAATGAAGAAAATCTGGTGATTTGGGAAAGAAAGGGGTCAATTAAATCCACATAGAGTAAATAGTACATAGAATGGGTCTGTGGTGGGGGACAGTGTTGGTGTATGAGTGACAATGGCATTTAAGATGATGGAGCATACAGAGTGAGAGGTGAAGAGATGCCAGCCTGCTTGGCCGTTCCATCATGGATCACTGCTCTAACAAGGATGCTGGCAGCAAGGTTTTTTGAAAACCAGAGCTGCTGACTTTTAACTTATAGTCTTAGCTAAGTGCTGAAGAATTGATGCTTTCAAACTGTGCTGCTGGAGAAGACTCTTGAGAGTCCCTTGGACAGCCAGGAGATCAAATCTGTCAATCCTAAAGGAAATTAACCCTGAATATTCATTGGAAGGACTGATGCTGAAGCTCCAATACTTTGGCCACCTGATACAAAAAGCTGGCTCATTGGAAAAGACCCTGATGAAAGGAAATGGAGAAGAGGGCAACAGAGGATGGGATGGCTGGATGGCATCACCATCTCGATGGACAAGAGTTTGAGCAAACTCTGGGAGATAGTGAAGGACAGGGAAGCCTGGTGCACTGCAGTTCATGGAGTCTTAAAGAGTTGGACATGATTTACTGACTGAATAAACAACAAAACCTTGGTCTGATCCTTTTTCCTGAGTTATTGACATAAAGCTTCTGCTCAGCCAAGCTTTATATTACACTTTACCCACTCCCCTGTTCTGATAGCCAAGCAACTATATTTTTCCAGTAGAATGTTTGGTTAAAGGAAATTGTGAGTTATCGCATGGAAGATACTCTCCTATCATGAAACCCCTAGTGTGTGAACTCACTAACATTTTGCTTTTATTTATTCCAGTATCTAGGGTTGCCTTAACTAACAGAGATATTAACTGGAAACTTTTTAGAGTTTTTTGTTGAGAATCCTGAAGTTTCTAGATCATTCAAAAAACCCTGGGTGTATAGATCTTTGTTCTTACTCATTCAGTCATGCTTATCTTTTTCTTTAACAATTATTTGTTGAGTGTTGACTGTAAGTACGAAAGACAACATAGTAAACTAGAAAGGCCCTTGAATTGGGGATGGATGAGCAGCATTCAGGTCCTCTCACTTACTACTAGCTATATAATATTACATAGCTTACTCATCCTGAACTCCAGTTTTGCTTGATGTATTGTGAATAGTAAATGAAGTCAGTATATAGATTTTTAGGTTTTGCAAATATTTCTATTATTTGTTTTTTCAAAGAACTCTTTGTTTGATGTATGCTATCTCAGTGCACTCCCTTTTTACTGATACTAACGTTTTATAAATAATAAGTCTCAAATTGGTGATGTTAAGAAATTTTACTAAGTCATAAGGCTTATAAATATTGTAGCCAGGATCTTTATATAGGTCTTTTTTGACTCAAAATCACATGCTCATTCCTTTTCTTAAAAGTATCTCATCATTTACAGTACATGAGTATAATATCAGGAAAAATGTAAAAAGATTACATGAAAACTGGCTTGATCTATTTTCCTTTCTGAGTTTTTAGCCTCAATTTTTATTGGCCTTCAGCTCATTTGATTATGGTCAAAACTATTTGAAAAAAACACATGTTCTCAAGTCTCTTGATGTGCCTACAGCTTATAGGAAGTGCAGTTACAAGAGAGATAAGTTGGGTGGTGGGTATGTGAGGTTCATTATACTAGTCTCTACTTATTGCATGATTTAAACTTTGTAATCAAAAGTATATAAAACCTTTATATACAGAGCCATCTCTCCCCTTTGTTTTTCAGCTAAAATTCTTGCTAGAACAACAATACCATATTCTCTATTCACTGTGCACATATCTGGAACCTGTCTTCAACCTCCTCCAGAGCTTTGAAACTGGAAAATGATAACAAATAAATTCTGTATTTTTTATATTGAAGTACAGTTGATTTTTTAATTGAAATATACTTTATATATATAAATACATATATATACATGTCAATTAAAAACTATACTAATATAGATATACATATGTTCTCTTTCAAATTCTTTTGCATTATAGGTTGTTGTAGAAAATCCCATGGATGGAGGAGCCTGGTAGGCTGCAGTCCATGGGGTCATTAAGAGTCGGATATGACTGAGCAACTTCACTTTCACTTTTCACTTTCATGCATTGGAGAAGGAAATGGCAACCCACTCCAGTGTTCTTGCTTGGAGAATCCCAGGGACGGGAGAGCCTGGTGGGCTGCCATCTATGGGGTCACACAGAGCTGGACACAACTGAAGTGACTTAGCAGCAGCAGCAGCATAAGATATTGAATATAGGTCCCTGTGCTATACAGTAGGTCCTTTTTTGTATATCTATTTTATATATAGTAGTGTGTATCTGTTAATTCAAAATTCCCAATTTATCCTCTCCCCAACAATAAATTCCATTGACAGTCATATAAGATGAGTAAGCTTTAGAGATCTACTGTACAACACAGCACCTACAATTAGCAATAAGAGCTTCTCTGGTGGCTCAGATAGTAAAGAATCTACCTGTAATGTGGGAGACCTGAGTTTGATCTCTAGGATGGGAAGATCCCCTGGAGGAGGGCATGGCAACCCACTCCAGTATTCTTTCTTGGAAAATCCCCATGGACAGAGGTGCCTGGTGGGCTACAGTCCATGGAGTCGCAAAGAGTTAGACATGACTGAGAGTAGGACTGTGAAGAAGGCTGAGCACCGAAGAACTGATGCTTTTGAACTGTGGTGTTGGAGAAGACTCTTGAGAGTCCCTTGGACTGCAAGGAGATCCAACCAGTCCATTCTGAAGGAGATCAGCCCTGGGATTTCTTTGGAAGGAATGATGCTAAAGCTGAAACTCCAGTACTTTGGCCACCTCATGAGAAGAGTTGACTCGTTGGAAAAGACTCTGATGCTGGGAGGGATTGGGGACAGGAGGAGAAGGGGACGACAGAGGATGAGATGGCTGGATGGCATCACTGACTCGATGGACATGGGTCTGGGTGAACTCCGGGAGTTGGTGATGGACAGGGAGGCCTGGCATGCTGCAATTAATGGGGTCGCTAAGAGTTGGACACGACTGAGCGACTGAACTGAACTGAACTGAACTGAGCGACTAAGCACAATCATGCACTTAAAAATTTGTTAAGAGGGTAAGCCTCATATTCACTATTCTTACCACAAAAAAACACAGAAACAACATGGGGACAGAGAAATACATTGCAGGTGATACATGTGTTTATTATCTTGATTATTGGATGGTTACAGGAATACATATATGAATATAGATATATGTGTGTGTGTGTGTGTATATATATATAATATATATAGAGAGAGGCAGGAAAGCTATGACAAACCTAGACATTGTGTTAAAAAGCAGAGATAGTATTTTACCAACAAAGGTCTGGATAGTCAAGGCTATGGTCTTTCTAGTAGTCACATACATTTCTGAGAACTGGACCATAAAGAAGGCAGAACACTGAAGAATTGATGCTTTTGGATTGTGAAGCTGGAGAAGGCTCTTGAGATGGCTTGGACAGCAAGGAGATCAAACTAGTCAATCTTCAAGAAAATCAACCCTGAATATTCATTGCAAGGACTGATGCTGAAGCTGAAGCTCCAATACTTTGATCACCTGATGCGAAGACCTGGAAAAGATGTGACTCACTGGAAAGACCCTGATGCTGGGAAAGATTGAAGGCAGGAGGGAAAGAGGATGACAGAGGGTGAGGTGGTTGGAGGGCATCACTGACTCGGTGGAGTCTGAGCAAGCTCCAGGAAATGGTGAAGGACAGAATCCTGGCCTGCTGCAGTCCGTGGGGTCCAAAAGAGTTGGACATGACTTAGCAAATGAACAACAGCAGCAACATTCCATCTAGTATTAAAAGTTGTGCCCAATTTTATCCACTAGATTGTCCTAGGGGTAGGATTGTCTTTTCTTTGTCATCTTTATACAGTGATCATTCCAGTACTTTCCAATAAATATTGGTTGAATTTAATCTTAATGTTATCGGAAAATGTTGCCTTTCCCCCCTTCCCCCACCCCAAACTTGAATTAAATCAGGGAAAATCATTTGAAAACGTCTGAGTAGTTGTGAGCTTTGCCCAGTCTTTGTCTAAATATGACTTATGGTTGACAGACACTAGCAGTTTTTGTTACCTAATAGATGGGGAAACAGTGGAAATAGTGCCAGACTTTATTTTTTTGGGCTCCAAAATCACTGCTGATGGTGACTGCAGCCATGAAATTAGAAGACGCTTACTCCTTGGAAGAAAAGTTATGTCCAACCTAGATAGCATTTTCAAAAGCAGAGACATTACTTTGCCGACTAAGGTCCGTCTAGTCAAGGCTATGGTTTTTCCTGTGGTCATGTATNACAGATTTCCATTTGTCAGAATTTGAGCTAATCTGTTTTTCCATTTCAAAATCATATTTCAACTCCTAGTTCAATTTTGTACAGATTTACCTTTTGGCTCTCACGTAAAGTAAAAGTTTTCTAAAAGGCACGGTACTATATTTAATAGCTAGTGCTAGGCAGAGGCAACCAGAGCATTACTGAAATCAAATTAATTGGCCAGAAGGGACTGAGCCTGGAAGCATTTTGGATTAAAACTGTTCTCTACACTGCTGTCTGGGACAATATATTTCAAATAAAACTGCTTTACATAAAAGTTCTGTTGCAATTCAATTCTATAGAGATTTTTCTCTTCTCACAAAACATCTAGAGTGTTTTTCCAATAAAAAAGAGTGAACTGGGATTGTTTTATCTTCTTTCACATTAACTTCACATATTTCCCATGATAAAATTAAAAGCAGTTCACCTGTTTTATGCACTGGGTTGGAGTGCCTTTACATAAATACATTAAGAGAGTTTCTAGATATGTATATGTGCATATTTTTAATATATGAGTCTACATCTACTAGGGCATTTGTGGGATTGGAGAGAGTCTTAAATAGGAAAGAAAGATACATGCTAGATGAATACATCAGTTCAGTTCAGTCGCTCAGTCGTGTCCGACTCTTTGCGACCCCATGAATCGCAGCACGCCAGGCCTCCCTGTTCATCACCATCTATCGGAGTTCACTCAGACTCACATCCATCGAGTCAGTGATGCCATCCAGCCATCTCATCCTCGGTCGTCCCCTTCTTCTCCTGCCCCCAATCCCTCCCAGGATCAGAGTCTTTTCCAATGAGTCAACTCTTCGCATGAGGTGGCCAAAGTACTGGAGT
>SJYT01055559.1:6515-45574 GCA_006410635.1 Cephalophus harveyi
AGGAGAGTGAAAAAGTTGGCCTAAAGCTCAACATTCAGAAAACGAAGATCATGGCATCTGGTCCCATCACTTCAAGGGAAATAGACTGGGAAACAATGAAAATAGTGAGAGACTTTATTTTGGGGGGCTCCAAAATCATTGCAGGTGCTGACTACAGCCATGAAATTAAAAGATGCTTGCTTCTTGGAAGAAAAGCTATGACCAACCTAGCTGCTGCTGCTAAGTCACTTCAGTCGTGTCCAACTCTGTACAACCCCACAGATGGGAGCCCACCAGGCTCCTCTGTCCCTGGGATTCTCCAGGCAAGAATACTGGAGTGGGTTGCCATTTCCTTCTCCAATGACCAACCTAGACAGCATATTAAAAAGCTGAGACATTACTTTGCCAACAAAGGTCCGTCTAGTCAAAGCTGTGGCTTTTCCAGTAGTCATGTATGGATGTTAGTGTTGGATTAAAGAAAACTGAGCACCAAAGAATTGATTGTTTTGAACTATGGTATTGGAGAAGACTCTTGAGAGTCATTTGGACAGCAGGGAGATTCAACCAGTCCATCCTAAAGAAAATCAGTCCTGAATATTCATTGGAAGGACTGATGCTGAAGCTGAAACTCCAATAATTTGACCACCTGATGCAGAGAACTGACTCATTTGAAAAGACTCTGATGCTGGGAAAGGCTGAAGGCAGGAGGAGAAGGTGTTGACAGAGGATGAAATGGTTGGATGGCATCACCAACTCAATGGATGCAAGTTTGAGTAAGCTCCAGGAGTTGGTGATGGACAGGGAAGCCTGGCGTGCTGCAGTACATGGGTTCACAAAGAGTCAGACACGACTGAGCATCTGAACTGAACTGATACAAGAGGACTATTGCAGAAGCAGTGTCTTCTAGAAGACCCAGGTTTCAACTAGCAAAAAACAGAAACATAAATATTGCATTAATGAGGTGAGGGAATTTCTGTCCTATATATAGCAAGTACTATTACTTGTCTATGAATACAAATATCTTTCTTCTTTGGAATGAAACCCCAATTGCTAACTGGGCATACTGCCACCCAGAATAAATCCTGCATTTTCCTGCCTCTCACACATCTACATACTGGTATATGACTAATTCCTGCTCCCTGCGATATACATTAAAGTGTTGTATGAGGCTTCTACAAAGACTTCTTAAAAGTAGCAAAGTTTGGAGACACCAATTTTTTGCCATCCTCCTCACTGGTGCCTGGAATATGAATGTGACAGCTTGAAAGCATGATCTAATAAACACACATAGAACTTTGCACTCAACAAATGTAGCACACACATTATTTTCAAGCACACAGAAAAGACTGCCAACATTCTACCACTTACTGCAAACATTAATGCATTTCAAAGAGGTGGAATCACACAGACGATGAGTTTGAACACAGTATCTGCCAAATATTCCCAGCATTTTCTTGATGGATATAAAAAGGGGAAGTTTTCAGGCCTGTCTAAAAGCATCATCTCTGTCTGGCGTTGATTGTGCTCCTGAAGGAAATCCTTGTCTTTTGAACAGGAAAACAAGAGCTTTAACTTAATTCCAAGGACTTCTAACATGCATGAAAGATGGCAGAGTGACTGGTTGCAGGATTTTCAGACCTCCTCAGGAAAGAGTCAGACACAGCCTAAAACTATAGGGATTAAACTTCTGAAAGGATCCTAGATCAGGTAAGCCAGCAGGCATCGCATAGATCAAGGCTTCCCACACTAAAAGCCTACAAATTGCCTGGGGATCTTGTTTAAATGCAGATACAGTAGATTTGGGGTAGGGTTTGCGGTTTTGTACTTCTAACAAACTCCAAGATGATGGGGATCCTGCTGGCCCAACATCATCATTTTGAGCAGCATGAATAAAGCCAATCAGTGTGGGATAAATCTACAGCCTTCATGTAGCCAATGAAGCGGAAAGTCTGATTGCTAGCCTCAAACCAGCCTCAAAAAGACTTCTGACATACATTATCTATTTATTAAAGGTTCATTCTGTGCCAGAAATATGCTAGACTTGGAGAAAACAATGATAAACAGAAAAGCACCCTGCTCCTTCCTCTTAAGGTTTGTTAGGGAAGCCAACCATTAAATAATTATACAGCTTTCTAGATTCAGAAAAGGTAAGGGTTATGTGGTTTCATGAGCTATGTCTGAATTGATTTACTATGTTCTCTTTAGATAGGGACCACCAAGTTAATGACAGGTAATCCTTAATCAATCAGATGGTAGTCAGTTCATTGATTTCACATAACCAGTCCCTAAATTTCAGATATTTGTATGAAAGGCAAATTTTTAAACATACTCAGAAGAGGTCCAAACCAGCAGAATAAACCAATAGAAAAAAGTAAAAGGATAAGAATTAGAAGGAAAAGAATGGAATGTACAATTTTTCACAGGTGCTATCATTGCCTACATAAAAAAATGCAAAAGAATCTTAATTATTAAAAGTCACAGATTAGTAAGACTGGTGGATACAAAATATATAAAAGTCAATTATATTCCTATATGCCAGCAAACAAATAGAAATACAATTTTTTAAAAGCTGAAACTCCAGTACTTTGGCCACCTCATGCGAAGAGCTGACTCATTGGAAAAGACTCTGATGCTGGGAGGGATTGGGGGCAGGAGGAGAAGGGGACGACCGAGGATGAGATGGCTGGATGGCATCACTGACTCGATGGACGTGAGTCTGAGTGAACTCCGGGAGATGGTGATGAACAGGGAGGCCTGGCGTGCTGCGATTCATGGGGTCGCAAAGAGTCAGACACGACTGAGCGACTGAACTGAACTGAACTGACATTTGCTAAAGATTTTATAGGGGAGATAGAGGAGAAGGCTAAGTTGCATATCAGTTATCTCCTTTAATGAAGTCTTGGTTATCTCTTTCACACCATTCCCCTAGCGCCTCTGCTACAACCCTCTCCCCACAGGCAAACTCTCTCCTCGCTCATCCACTTGCTCACAAAATGGCTTTCAGAAAAACAGAAATTCTCCTCTCTCTCATCCATCTAGGGACAAGTATAGGAAGTGCGGAAGTCCATAGAAGAATTCCTTCATTCTGCTTGATGACAGAAAAAATAAATCATCAAAGGCTTCCTGAAGGGGATGCTTTTGAATCTGTATTAGAAAGATGGGTAGTATATTGCCAGGGACGGGAGGAATATATTTGAGCAAAGCTGTCCCACCGTTGTTACCTGACATTAAATGAAACTGAATGTTGCCCATAACAAGGCCCAAGTAGTTTAGACTCAACTTTTATCACAAATATCTTCTACTCACATAGTAACTGCATGGGTTAGGTCTATAGACTCACTATGGTTTCTGATCTCTAGAGTTGCCCTCTCCAATAAGGCACCCACAGGCAACATGTGACTATTTAAATGTAAGTTAATTAAAATTAAATAGTATTAAAAATTCAGTTCCTTGGAGGGAGGTTCAAGAGGGAAGGGACATATGTATACCTATGGCTGATTCATGCTGATGGATATATGACAGAAACCAACACAACATTAAAAAGTAATTATCTTCCAATTAAAATAAATAAATTTTTAAAGTTCAGTTCCTCATTTGTACTAGATCCATTTCAAGTGATCAGTAGCCACATAGAGTTCGTGGCTAGCAGTATGGAACATTTCCATCATCATTTCAGAAAGGCCTATTGGGCAGCATTGCTCTAGCCCTGTAGGAAGGAAAGATAGAGTGAAAGATGGCTGAGGAGCGTGAGCCAGACGTGTGAATCCTGGGTGTAAGGAAAAGGCAGCTAGGCGTGGAGGGTAGTTGGCTCAGTGCCAGTTGTGGCTCTGCCACTCCTAATTCTTGGGAAAAATCGTTTCCCCTTCCTGGTTATCTCATCACCAAGAAAATGAAACTGTTGGGCAATGTAATGCTAGGAGCCCATCCAATGATTTATAGATTCTATGGCTGCTTAGCAGGAAAGGAATATATTAAGCCATTTCTTCCAGATGTGGAGAAAAGAGCCTTGACTCAGAATGTAGCTGGTTCTGGGGCTACCCAGCTGGACCATCGGGCGAATCATTTAACCTCTCTGAACCCTATTTCTGCATTTGTAAAGCGGTGGGGGGCAGTTATTGGGGGGATGAACTGAGAGAATGTAAAGGAAAGCACTTAGAGAAAAGACTAGGGATAATGGGCTGCCATGAGGTCACATAAAGTGGGAGAGTGACAGAAAACAAATCTAAATGAGTTTATTTGCTTCAGGATTCCTTTAATACGCTGATGTGCACTGTGAATCTCTAAGCATTTTGCAAAATGGCATGACCCCAGAATTCCATTTTGTGTTTCAGTTCTCTTAAGGAATGTTCACAGGCATTGGTTATGATTACACGGAACACACTTGGGAATTGTCATTTGCAGAGATGGAGCCGCAGCTTGTACTGACGGCTGTCACCCAGAGTGGTCCCTGAACAGCAGATGACCTCAGGGAGAATGGGAAACATCAGGGTTGGATGACATCATAGATTGCCTGGGTTGGGGGCAGGCAGCCACAAAGGAAACCAGCAAAGGGAAAGAAGAGGGCAGATCTGGGGGAGGTGCAGAGTGGCACAGAGAAGCCGTGGTTGCTGAATGTTAGATGCAGACGACAAGCCAGGCACTGACCCTGATGTTTCCATGTGCATCATCTCCCATCCTCGGAGCAGTTCTGAGAGGTGGGTGGTGTCATGCCCATGTCATACTTACTTTTTTTTTTTGGCAGTATTGGATCTTAGTTGCAGCATGCAAACTTTTTGTTGGGGCATGTGGGATCTAGTTCCCCAATCAGAGATCTAACCTAGGCCCTCTGCATTGGAAGCATAGAGTCTTAGCCACTGGACCACCAGGGAAGTCCCCCCATTTCATACATGAGGAAACAGAGGCTCAGAGAGGGGCCAGGTCTGGAGTCGAATCACTCATAATTTTGTATCCTGATGTCTATTCTCTGAGTGTGAAATATTCCCTTCCTTTGTTAAGTTTCTGGAGGAATTGCTTTTCTTTTATAATAAAAACAAACCCCATCCCTCCCCCCACAAAAACAATTTACACAGATTTCAACATGTAGTAAGTACATGAGAGAGCTAGAAGTTACACCCAGGGCTGCCTGAGCACAAAGCCCCCTCCCCTAACCTTTCTGCCTCTGGGAACCTAAAATGTGATGACCCTGGAGTGTTAATCTTGTAGGGAATGGGGGCCCGATCTGCCTGCAGTTTATAAACCTAGTTCTGTCATCATCTGGCTTTTTCCTTATAGCTGAGTGAGCTCTTTTAAATGGAATGAGCTTAATCCATGATCCTCCCCCAGTCTCTCCAACCTTCAGAGCTGATTCAAGAGGCCTCAAAAGCAGAGCTACAGTCAGCCTTTCATCCTTGCCACCTCCCACTCCTCACTCCCCTGGGAATCGCCAGCACTTACCAGACCAGTGTAAAGCCTGAGATTTCAGGAACTGCTTTTAAGAGTCTGACAACACCCATGTCCGGAGTGCTCTGAGTGAATCCCGGAGACACAGGCTGTTCGGATGTAAGCCTGGACTCTCCGCAAGGACTTGGAGGCAGGGCTTCCATGCATGAATGGAATGTGTTGGTGGATTGTGCAGTCTCCATCTTGGGGACCCAATATAGATCAGTTTTTGTGATCAAAAGCAGTTGTACCAATTTTTTTTTTCTCAGATCTAGGGTCTTAAGGGAACTGAACCTCAGCTTGTGTAATGATCAAGCCCAAACAGCAAACACAAACCCTCATGCCATGTCACCAGCACTTTGCCGTTTAAAAACAGGATGGCAGGTTTAGGGGTGCTTTACAAAGAGAAAAGAGGGGAAAACATTGTAAATCCTGTATCCTTGTGACCGCTTTGGCTGAACTTGAAAACAGGCGTCTTCATTTGCAGTTAATTAGATTAACTCAGTTGCGATTACAGATGGAATCCCTTGCTCCGGCAACATCCAGTGTTGGCTGGACATGTGTTATACTCTTGCCTTTAAACATAACCACATGTATGACATATTTTGTTTTCTCTTGGCCATTGGGCTGGAAAACTATTAAGACAACATCTGCTTTGCTTTCCAATTGAATCAGGGCAAAGAGCAGGCCTCTCTAGTGTCCTTGAGATTATGCCTGGAGAATCCAGTTACAGCCGCCAACCACTTTCCCACTCCTAAGAATCCAATCTGGAACGTGAGTTTTCTACTGGAAGCTCAGCTCTGAATCAGTCAAAAACCAAACTGCCTTCTGACCTTGGCTCGAGTATGTGAAGTCCACCCTGGTACATCCCATGTGTTTCCAATTCACTATTATAACCCTTGTCCTTGTTTTATTTGTTTGTTTGTTTAGTGGTTCTCAACCCAATTTGAAATTGTTTTATTTTCCATGGCCTTGTTTTTCTCCCCAGTGAAGATTTTCCCGGCCCTATATATCTTCTCACACATCCCTCTTCCTCTGGGGCCAAGAACACTTAGCTGGCAACTTGATAAATATTTGTTCAATAAGTCATGGTATTCCCCAATCCAGGTGGAGAATGAAGTAAGAGTGAAGCATTTGGTGAAAAAGTCATTGCCTTCCCAACAACACAGTACCTCTGATAAAATCAGGGATCCAAGTTTGGTATTAGTGCAACTAGGTGATGAACAGATTCAGGGGATTAGATCTGGTAAACAGAGTGCCTGAAGAAGCATGGATGGAGGTTCATAACATTGTACAGGAGGCAGTGACTAGAACCATCCAAAGAAAAAGAAATGCAAGAAGGCAAAGTGGTTGTCTGAGGAGGCCTTATAAATAGCTGAGAAAGGAAAAGAAGCGAAAGGCAAGAGAGAAAGGGAAAGATATACCCAACTGAATGCAAAGTTCCAGAGAATAGCAAGGAGAGATAAGAAAGCCTTCTTAAGTGAACAATGCAAGGAGATAGAAGAAAACAATAGAATGGGAAAGGCTAGAGATCTCTTCAAGAAAATTGGAGATATCAAAGGAACATTTCATGCAAGGATGGGCACAATTAAGAAAAAGAACAGTAAGGACCTAACAGAAGCAGAAAAGATTAAGAAGAGGTGGCAAGAACACACAGCAGAACTGTACAAAAAAGGTCTTAATGACCCAGATAATCACAATGGTGTGGTCGCTCACCTAGAGCCGGACATCCTAGAGTGTGAAATCAAGTGGTCCTTAGGAAGCATTATTGCAAACAAAGCTAGTGGAGGTGATGGAATTCCAGCTGAGCTATTTCAAATCCCAAAAGATGAAAGTCCTGCACTCAATATGTCAACAAATTTGGAAAACTCAACAGTGACCACAGGACTGGAAAAGGTCAGTTTTCATTCCAATCCCAAAGAAGGACAATGCCAAAGAATGTTCAAACTTCTGTACAGCTGTGCTCATTTCACATGCTAGCAAGGGTATGCTCAAAATCCTTCTAGCTAGGCTTCAGCAGTATGTGAGTCAAGAACTTCCAGATGTACAAATGGTGCTTAGCAAAAGCAGAGAAACAAGAATCAAATTGCCAACATTCATTGGATCATTGAGAAAGCAAGGGGAATTCCAGAAAATCATCTACTCCTGCTTAACTGACTGCACTAAAGCTTTTGACTGTGTGTATCACAACAAACTGGAAAATTCTTGAAGAGATGGGAATTCCAGGCCACCTTACCTGTCTCCCAAGAAACGTGTATGCAGGTCAAGAAGCAACAGTTAGAACCTTACATGGAACAACTGACTAGTTCAAAATTGGGAAAGGAATATGACAAGGCTGTGCATCATCCCCCTGTTTATTTAACTTATATGGGGTGTACATCATGTGAAATGCCAGGCTGGATGAATCACAAGTTGGAATCAAGATTTCAGGAGAAATACCAACCTCAGATATGCAGATGATACCAATCTAACGCCAGAAAGCGAAGAGGAATTAAAAAGCCTATTGATGACGGTGAAAGAGGAAAATGAAAAAGCTGGCTTAAAGCTAAACATTCAAACAGCTCAGACCATGGCTTCTGGTCCCATCACTTCATGGCAAATAGAAGGAGAAAAGTGGAAGCAGTGACAGATTTTCTTTTCTTGGGCTCCAAAATCACTGCCGACGGTCACTGCAGCCATGAATTTAAAAGACAGTTGCTCCTTGGAAGGAAAGCTATGACAAACCCAGACAGCATATTAAAAAGCAGAAATATCACTTTGCTACAGAGGTATAGTCAAACTATGGTTTTTCCAGTAGTGATGTATGGATGTGAGCTGGACCATAAAGAAGGCTGAATGCAGAAGAATTGATACTCTCAAACTGTGGTGCTGGAGAAGACTCTTGAGAGTACCTTGGGAAACAAAGAGATCAAACCAGCCAGTCTTAAAGGAAATCAACCCTGAATATTCATTGGAAGGACTGATGCTGCAGCTGAAGCTCCAATACTTTGGCCACCTGATGCAAAGAGCTGACTCATTGGAAAAGACCCTGGTGCTGGGAAGGATTGAGGGCAGGAGGAGAAGGTGGCGACAGAGGATGAGATGTTTGGTTGGTATCACTGACTCAATGAACATGAATTTGAGCAAGCTCCAGGAGATAGTGAAAGACATAGAAGGTTGGCATGCTGCAGTCCATGAAGAGTTGGACACGACTCAGCGACTGAAGAACAAGCAACAATAGCATCTTTTATACTTGCTGTTCCCCTCCTCACCCATACTACCACCCCTTCTCCTTACTATCCCTTCTCGTTGTTTTCTTTTTGCGGCACCACAGGACATATAGGGTCTTAGTTCCTTAACCAGTGATGGAAACCATGCCCCCGGCATTGGAAAGGTGGAGTCTCAACCACTGAACTGCCAGGGAAGCCCCCCTCTTTTCTTTTTTAACAAAATATCTCTGGGCTTAGAACTAAAGACAGCTACCAAGACCAACTAGGATTTAATGACTTTGTTTGGTTTTCTGAATGCATCATTTTTTTCAAATAGTACTCGTGGCTCTCCATTTGTGGTGGGGGTAGAAAGTTTCCTTAAAAAAATTTAAGTTCAAGTGTATTGTTTTAGGCAAAAAATGTAAAAGTGCAGGTGGAATGAAGCCAAAATTTTGAAGATGGTACCTGTGTGATTGACATTTGGGAATGAATGAAAACTTGAATGTCTGAAAGCAGCCTGGGTGCACGTTCATCCCTGGGAATAGCTGCTTCGAGCTCTGTTTTGCTAGTGTCTTGTGAAAGGCAATTCAGCAAAAAGCACTCCATTTTCCTCTCTTCCCTAATATAATTTAGGTCTGTGCCCTTAAACCCCACCTCCTAACTTCCTCCCCTTCTTCTTTTCCCAAGGCTGCCTTTATTGTCCAGAAAGAGACCAAGAAAGATAGGGGACCTGGGACAACATTAGCCCTAATGGGGGACAACACTAGCCACTCAGGACCCTGGGAGGAAATACCTAGAGCTATAATCTTGCACGCATGCTAAGCTGCTTCAGTTGTGTCCAACTCTTTGCAACCCTATGGATTGTAGCCTGCCAGACTCCTCCATCCATGGGATTCTCCAGGCAAGAATACTGGAGTGGGTTGCCATGCCCTCCTCCAGGGGATCTTCCCAACCCAGGTATCAAACTGGTGTCTCCTGCGGCTGCTGCATTGCCGGTGGATTCTTTACTGCTGACCCCTGGGGGATCCCAAAGCTATCATCTTAGCTGAAGCCTAAAGTACTCTTGACTGGAAAATACCATGGATGGAGGAGCCTGGAAGGCTGCAGTCCATGGGGTCGCTGAGGGTTGGACACGACTGAGCTACTTCACTTTCACTTTTCACTTTCATGCATTGGAGTAAGGCAATGGCACCCCACTCCAGTACTCTTGCCTGGAGAATCCCATGGATGGAGGAGCCTGGTGGGCTGCTGTGGTATAGGGTCGCACAGAGTTGGACACAACTGAAGTGACTTAGCAGCAGCAGCGAACTGCAAACAAATTGTTCCCTTTTCTGGAAGGTAGGTCGCCGTCAGTCATCAGAATTCAGGGTCCTAAATGTGCCCTAAGAAGGTCTCAGAAGGTCCTAGAGTTTCCACCAGGAATGAATCGTGGCCGTGGAGTTCTGACCCTTGGTTTTCTGCCACACAGACCTGGTCAGTTAATAATGCAGCAAGTTAATAATTAAAGTGAGGGTTATACGATCCTTAAAGATGCAGACTTTCTTGTTCCCGTCTTCCCTTGAAGCATGCCGTCACCATCAAAATTGGCTGGATCTCCCAGACGTCTCTGCGCTTACCTATGTGATAAGCATGGGGAACAGTAGGGTCCGCTTCTTTGTGCCCACACCAAACTTGGAGCTTATGCATACAGGGTCTAAGTCTATCGGGTTCATCTCCTGCCTTCAGAATCTTTCATGTTTAAATTAGTCCACATTTCTACCCCTCCCCTCTCTTATCTTCCCAGTATCTCTTTTTAGCAACAAGGATCAGAATGGGTAGACCCAGTGCTCTGTTTATAAGTTAGGAAGCAAGAATTCTGGAATGGCTGTGTGATTTGAAGCATGTTACTTAACTTCTCTGACTCACAGGAGTGTTGTTAAATTTAGATCGAATAAAGGAACAGATGTAAGAGCTCTGTGCGAAGGTAGAAAATTTATAAGATGAAAAAGGTTTGTTCAGAGAGCAAGATTTCAAGTCACCTTCATGACCAATAGCAGTTAGAAGCCCCTGGATTAAGGCTCCTCCCAGCTAGAAATAAGATGGGGAACTTGCAGTGTTTGCAGCATTTTTAATGATTTTGCTTTTCTAAAGATGGGTCCCATTTACATTTTTCAAAGCGTAGTAAATACTCTCTGTCGGTAACTATCCGTGATGGTTTTGAGTGGTTGTTTTTACCACTCTTTTTATATGTGTAAACCACCCTCTCCCATTCCCAGTCCATGTGAGTCAAATAGTCTTGATTGGCTCCAGATGTGGTCATGTTTCTCAGAATGGGCCGATTAGATCATCATATACCCCCTCCCATAAGGTATTGGCTCAGGTAGGAGTATGGCATACAGATTGGGCCAATGAGATGCAACAGTTTTACAAGAATTTCTGAAATGCCCCCATGTTCCTTTCCCATAAATCAAAACCTAGCTTCATACGGGGCTGAAGCTGCTGAAGACCTCATGTCAGCAGGAAGAGAGAATTTGTCTGAGGATGGACAGCTTGAAGTGGAACAAGAGGTAGAGACAGAGTTGTGATTTTAATATTTGAGTCCTTGCCCCCAACGGTGCCTGAATCATTGAACTTTTTGATGATATGAGATGTAAGTTGTATTTTATTTTTCTGAAGCCACTTCACTATGAGTTTTGCGTCACTTGCAACAAAAACGGAGTCCTGACTGACCACACTGTTCATAGCATCCTTGTCAAGAGCTGTTCCTTTTTTTAACTTTTTATTTATTTATGTTAATTTATTTCTGGCTGCACTGCGTCTTTGCTGCTGTGTGCAGGCTTTGAAAGCCCGGTTGCAGTGAGTGGGGGACACTCCTCCTTGTGCTGTGTGGGTCTCTCATTGCTGTGAGAATGAGAGCTGGTGGGGCACCGGCTCTGGGCACATGGGCTTCAGTCGTTACAGCAGCGCATGGACTCAGTAGCTCTGGTGCATGGGCTTACTTGCTCCGTGGCATGTGGAATCTTTCCAGACCAGGGATGAACCCATGTCCCCTGCATTAGCAGGTGGGTTTTTAACCGGTGGCTGCTGCTAAGTCGCTTCAGTCGTGTCCGACTCTGTGCGACCCCACAGACGGCAGCCCACCAGGCTCCCCCGTCCCTGGGATTCTCCAGGCAAGAATACTGGAGTGGGTTCCCATTTCCTTCTCCAGTGCATGAAAGTGAAAAGTGAAAGTGAAGTCGTTCAGTCGTGTCCGACTCTTAGCAACCCCATGGACTGCAGTCCACCAGGCTCCTCTGTCCATGGGATTTCCTAACCGGTGGACACCAGGGAAATCCCCTGTTCCTCTCTTAATGTTCACTGTTTCCAACCTCAAGTCCTGTCTGAACCCGCTGACCCATGGCGATATTTTTTAATATGTATCTTATTGAAGTATAGGTGATTTGCAATGTTGTGATAGTTTCTAGGGTATGGCAAAGTGATTCGTATATATATGTTCTTTTTCATCTTCTTGTCTGTTATGGTTTACCACAGGATATTGGGGATAGTTCCCTGTGCTATACTCTAGGACATTGTTGTTTATCCATGCTATATATAAAAGCTTGCATCTGCTAAACCCAAGCTCCCAATCCATCGCCCTCTGCCCCCTCTCCCTTGGCAATCACAAGCTCTCTGTCAGTTTCATAGATAAGTTCAATCATGTCATATTTTAGATTCTACATATCCATGATATCATATGGCATTTGTCTTTCTTTGGGGGACTTCACTTTGTTTGATAATCTCGAGTTGCATCCGTGTTGCTGTGCGTGGCATTTTTCATTCTCCTTGATGCCTGAGTAGTATTCCCTTGTGTATTTACACCACATCTTTATCCATTCATCTGTTGATGGACATTGAGGTTGCTTCCATGTCTTGACTATTGTAAATAATGCTGCTATGAACACTGGGGTGCGTGTATCTTTTCAAGTTATAGCTTTGTCCAGATAGATGCCCAGGAATGACCCACTGAAATTATTCATCCTAATTTCCAATTTTTTGCATTTATTTTAGCACCAAAGATGGTGAGAGCCACCTATCACATTTTTCCAGCACTTTCAAAGGATTTTCACAGGTGTTATGCCATATCAGTATCAGTTCAGTTGCTCAGTCGTGTCCGACTCTTTGCGACCCCATGAATAGCAGCAAACCGCCACAAGAACAAGATACTCTCTCCATAATACCCAACATTCTTGTTCCTATAGCCTCATTCAATTCAGTTCAGTTCAGTCGCTCAGTCGTGTCCACCTTTTTGCGACCCCATGGACAGCAGCACGCCAGGCCTCCCTGTCCTCATTACCTGTTCCCAAACCCTAATTTTCTGTTTGGAGTAGCAGATGCTCAATAAGCTGCTGGTAGTGTCAAGAATGGGCTTTCCTGGTGGCACAGTGGTAAAGTATCCACCTGCCAATGCAGAAGAAGTAGGTTCCATCTCTGGGTCAGGAAGATCGCCTGGAGTAGGAAATGGTAACCCACTCCAGTATTCTTGCCTTGGAAATCCCATGGACAGAGGAGCCTGGCGGGTTCCAGTCCATGGGATCTGTAGAGTCAGACACAGCAGAGTGCACACACCAGTATCAGGACGTCACAGCAATTTTAGGGCTTGTTTCCCCTCCAGCTGAAGATGCTTCCCTCTCAGACGTTGGGGAAATTGACATCCTCAGCTGTTAGAATCCCTTCACCAAGCAGGGTACCTACATCTTACCTTCAAAGGAGTCTAGGAAGGTGAGTTTCTGGCTTCCACCTTTAGGTGTTGAGACTCTTAAGGTGGAAAATTTCCCAGACCCAGGCACTGTATGTAAGAAGTGTAGCCAAAAGCATAAGAAATTGTACCTTAAACTTTCTAATTCTGCTAAGATGTCACCACTGCCCCTACTCACAGTTATGTGCCACTTCTGTGTTCCCCCAGGACCTGTGTGCACAGCTATGATGGCACATGCTTCTCATGGGCTTACTCCTCCCTCAAATTGAGGGTGTGTTTTTTCCACTCACCATGGATCAAACCCAGGTCTCCTGCCTTGTAGGCAGATTCTTTACTATCTGAGCCACCAAGGAAGCCCACTCTTCTCCCTTAATACCAATTTAATGTTGAATCCAGGCTTCCCAGGTGCACTACTGGTGAAGAACCCACCTGCCAGTGCAGATAGATGTAAGAGACATGGGTCCAATCCCTGGGTCGGGAAGATCCCCTGGAGAAGGGCACAGCAAGCCCCTCCAGTATTCTTGCCTGGAGAATGCCATGGACAGAGGAGCCTGGTGGGCTACAGTCCATGGGGTCGCAAAGAGCTGGACATGACTGAAGCGACTTAGTACGCAGCACACACAACTTTGAATTCTTCATGTCTCACCTCCAAAACAGTATCCTCAGAAAAGCAAATGCTAGGACTTCCTGGCGGTCCAGCAGTTAAGACTCCATGCTTCCAGTGCAGGGAGCACGAATTCAATCCTTGGTTGGGGAATTAAGATCCTGCGGCCAAAAAAAGAAAAGCTAATGCTGCCTTCTGTCCTGAGTGATACACCGCCTTAGTCCATTCAAGCTACTGTAACAAAAAGACCAGAGACTGTGCAGTTTAAACAACAGAAATGTATTTCTCACAGTTCTGGAGGCTGGGAAGTCCAAGGTCAAGGTGCCAACAGATTTGGTGTCTAGTGAGGACCCACTTCCTGGCTCGTAGACAGCTGCCTTCTCAATGTGTCCTCACATAGCGGAAGTGGATGATGGAGCTTTCTGGGTTCTCTTTTATAAGGAGGCTAATCCCATTCACAAGGGCTTCACCCTCATGACATAATTACCTCCCCAAAGCTCCATGTCCAAATACCATCACAGTGAGCGTGAGGTTTCAACATAGGAATTTTGAGAGGGACACAAACATTCAGTCCATGGTGTACACCCATAGGATCTTATCCTCTTAAATCCACCTACCTACTCATCATAATATATGTTGTAAAAATTGTCTCCAATACAGGACTCTCAATTCCACAAGGGCAGAGAAATCTACTTGTTTTTTTCACCCTCAGCCCCTAGCACAGTGCAGGCAGGGACTCTCTATATAGCTTGGATAGAGGAATGAATTGAGTGGATGCAGTCCTCCTAAGCTGTTGCCAGGATGTACTTTAGAAGATTTCTATCCCAACAAGAGATGATCACACAGTGCTTTCCTGTTAGACATGGTGCTCGGATATTCTTGAGACCAAGTGAATCCGAGTGATAATTATGCCAGAAGATCAGACCACATACGAGGGAGAGGGAGAGGCTGTTTTTCTTAGAGAATGCAGAGAGG
Organism: Cephalophus harveyi; assembly: GCA_006410635.1. NCBI lineage: Eukaryota > Metazoa > Chordata > Mammalia > Artiodactyla > Bovidae > Cephalophus > Cephalophus harveyi. The sequence goes on from SJYT01055559.1 coordinate 21,394, forward strand.
CAGTTAGCATTTCCCAGTCTTAGAAGCAGAAGCTGGATGGTTGTGGAAGAGACATATACTAGGAGAAATTCTCTGGGGCACACTGACCTCTGCTCAGCAGCAGGAGGGGGCTGCTGGCAGGGAGAGCAGGATGGGGTGGGCAGGTGGGGAAAGGCTCCAGCTTTACTGCTGGGCGGGGGGTGCAGAGAACAGGAGGGAAGGTACGCCCCCTTTGTGAAACCCTGTTTCGGTTCAGCTCAACCAGCCTTTTCAGATGCTCAAGCTTGGGAGCCAAGAATGGCTCTTTTCCAAAATGTCCTTGCTCTGGGAAGAGCTGTGACTCCCTCAATCTCTTGTTCCACTCTGGCTCCCTTCCTCAGCAGACAGAATGCCCAGGATTCCTTTAGCTTTTGAATCTTTTTCTCCTTTGCAAATAGGTTCATCTGTATCATTTTTCTAGATCTCACATATATACGATATTTGTTTTTCTCTTTTGGACTGACTTCACCCTGTATGACAGACTCTAGGTCCATACAGACGTAGAGAACAAATGTATGGACTCCAAGGGGGGCAAGGGGGTGTGAGATGAACTGGGAGATTGGGATTAACATATATGCACTGGGGTTCTCTGGTGGCTCAGCTGGTAAAGAATCCGCCTGCTGTGCAGGAGACCTGGGTTCAATCCTGGGTTGGGAAGGTCCCCTGGAGAGGGGAAGGCTACCCATTCCGGTATTCTGGCTTGGAGAATTCAATGGAATGTATAGGCCATGGGGTTGCAAAGCGACCGCTCAGGATGCGACTGAGCGACTTTCGCTTTCACTTTCACTAATGATACTATGTATAGAATAGACAGGCATCCCCAGTGGCACAGCCGGTAAAGAATCCACCTGCAATGCAGGAGACACAGGAGATGCAGATTCGATCCCTGGGTTGGGAAGATCCCCTGGAGGAGGAAATGGCAGCCCACTCCAGTATTTCTTTCCTGAAAAATGCCATGGACAGAGGAGCCTGGTGGGCTACAATCCCAAGGGTTGCGAAGAGTTGAACACGACTGAGCACTTATAAGTGGGATAACTGATGAGAACCTGCTGAACAGCACACAGAGCTCTTCTCGGCGCTCTGTGGCGACCTAAAGTGGAAGGAAACCTGAAAGAGAAGGGATATATGTATGTGTATATGGCTGATTTACTTTGCTGTACAGCAGAAATTAACACAACAGCATAAAGCGATGAAATTTAAAAAATAAATGCATTCATGTTAAAAAAAAAAAAGGCAACTAAAGAAAGGTATGATATGTAGTACTGAGAAAGACTGCACAGTTAAACAATAAACAGTGCTGATGTTTAAAAAAATAAACCTCCCTTACCCCTGCTTTCTCTAAAAGTTACTCTCCTCACCTTCTCCCCCTTCCCCATCAATATTCTAGAAAGAGCCTACACCCACCATCTGCAGCTGACTCTCTTTTTAACCTCTGGCCTTCCAGCTTCTGCACCTTAGTACATGGACCTGGCTTCTCTGGCCCAAAGTTGCACACAGTCCTAGATCAGCCACTCCTCACCTTTTTGAGTCTGTTTGGGAACTTTATGAAAGCTGTGGGCTTCCTCTCCTTTGAAAACACCCTCTTGTATCCACATACAAATTTGTGAATAATTTCAAGAGTCCATGTGCCTTCTAAACCCCACTCTTGATCCCCAGGATAATAACCTGTTCCTGAGTGTGGAAGCCAGAGATCTTTCCTTAACCAGCTTTTGGGAGGAAGAACCCAGGTGACAGAGTCAGATCACTGTTCTTGTTGTTTAGTCGCTAAGTCCTGTCTGATTCCTTGTGACCCCATGGACTGTAGGCTGCCAGGCTCCTCTGTCTCTCCAGAGTCAGAGTTTTTTTGTAAATCATGGTCCCATACCTTCTGGCTACATGCACTCGAGTCTCTCTGAGCCTCAGTTTTGCCAAAGGATAAAAAAAATGGGGAGGGGGGTGGGTTAATAATATTTAACTTTGCAGGGTTATGGTAAAGATTAAATGAGTTTATTCAAGTATTTAAAACAGTACTTGGCATATATTATTCTCATGTTGATCATCATCATTATTTTAATTTCATTGTTTATTATTCTTGCTGAGCTCATTAATTCTAGATCAGACATAAATGTCTGACTCATATATGTGTGTCTTGTGGGCTATACCTTACTCTTTTAAGAAATAAACTCATTGACAACATTTAGAAATTAAGAGTTCACACAAAAATCTGATTTTTCAGTTTCTCATGGAAAATCAGATATGATGATCCTGGGTCCACATTTTCACCTGACATCATGAGCTGGAGCTGAATAGCTTGACTAGTTCAATTTTCCATGATCCCAATTCATCCTCAGCACTGAAACCAAGAATCCATAACCCAGGATCATCACACATATACTGACATGTTCCTTACAGTCAAGAAATTATTCTTGTACCTGGGAAGATGAAAGCTAGACCAAAGAAGCTGGATATTTTTATTTTTTGAAAATATTTATCTGTTTGACTGCCTCAGGTCTTAGTTGCAGCATTCCGTATCTCTTGTTGCAGCGTGCAGACTCTCGAGTTGTGTCGTGCAGGCTTCAGTAATCGTGATGTAGTTGCTTCTTGGCATGTGGGATCTTAGTTCCCAGACCAAGGATCGAACCCGACTCCTCTTCATTGTAAGGTGGATTCTTAACCACTGGCCCATCAAGGAAATTCCAAGAAGGCTATATATATTTTTTTTCTCAAAAAGCAAAAATTAATCTGTGTAAGTAAAAACTATGCTTGTGAGTTATGCTTTTTAAACAACCTCACTCAAAGAAGCCAACTGCCAATGTCTTCAGGAGGCCCCAGAGATGCGGGTTCGATCCCTGGGTTGAAAAGACCCTCTGGAGAAGGAAATGGCAACCTGCCTAGAAAAATCCCATGGACAGAGGAGCCTGGTGGGCTACAGTTCATGGGGTCACAAAGAGTCAGACACAACTGAGCACACACACACACACTCATTTGCTAAACTACCCAACCCTGCAGTCCTTTGAGTTTTCCATCTCTGGCTTTGCAGGATGTCTGCCTATCGGCCATTGCCTGGTTCCTACTCACATCCTCTCCCCAACCAGCTTCCTTGTCCCTTCCCCAAAGTACTTCTCACTCATCTCATTCCTCTTGAATGGGAATGACATGGGCTTTAGAGCAGAAGAAACCCAGGTTCAATCCTAAACGCTCTGAGTGTCAGTTTTGTGTCCATGAAAAAAAGTACAATATTCTTGCCTTAGAAGGTTGTTTGAAAATTAAACAAGAGAATAAACAGCCAGCCCTTAGCACAATGCCTGGCAAATAATGCTAGTTCTTTTCTTCTGATTAAATGGGGGTGATCCTTAAGATTCTGTCCTCTGACCTTTGCCCTCACCATCCACTCCTCTTGTTTTAGCAATTACTTAACTGTATGAGGAAATGACTGTGAACTGCATAAATATAGCCCATTCTACCCAAACTAAATGTATCCCCAACTCAACTTCCCTTAACTAGATCCAAACAATACCCAGGGAAACCCCAGTAACCCCCAACACAAGAGAAGGTGAGATAGGTGAGGCAGAAGGGAAGTCAAATGGAAGGAGACATTGGTCTTAATTGATTGAGATTAAACTAACATATTCTTGCAAATTTTACAGAAATGTACACTCATGTGAGCTCCTTGCTAGGGCCTTGGCAGTACATATGCCAATGATAAACCCTGAAGCTTAACCTTAACATACTTCACTCTGGTTGAACTAGGTTGACCCCCCTTGCTAAGACTTGGTTCTGTGAGTTCACCTTCCTGTGGACCAAATCCTTTCTTTGTCAAATACCATGAAAGCATCCTGGTCCTTTGCAATTAATTCTCTTCTATCCACCTCTCCACCCTTATAGAATCTCATCTTTTTATCTTTTACTGCATATGGCAGACACTGCCTTGCATTTTAGTCTTCCATTCATTCAGCTAATATTTGCTGAACACCCATCATGTTTCAGCTATTGTTTCAGTGCTGGGGACACCCTAAAAGAGGCCAAGTCCTAGCATTTTTGGATCTTATAGCCTAGTTGGGGTGGGAACCATAAGCACCTTAAAATGCAAAGAAGATCATTTCAGAGGGGCCATGGAGAAGATCAGAGTGACTAGGGGAAGAAAACACTGCTTTAGCTGAGTGGTGTGGAAGGCTTTTTTGATGAGCTGACCCTGGATGATGAGAGGAAGACAGCGCCAAGAAGAGCTGAGGAAAAGGCATTCTTGACATAGGGAACAGCAGGTGCAAAGGCAGTAAGGCAGGATGCTGCAGGACCGTGGTGGCTCCAGATAAGTTATATTGGAGGTGACTCTCCTTCCTGTCTCTAATGAGCCTTTAGTCCCTGCATGTTGTATAGGATCCTCCTACTTCTCTCTCCTACCTAGATCTTCCCTTTCGTGCAGAATCCTTTTCTGTTTGGAATCTGTGGTCTATACACCAAAACATGCCTGATTTCACATTCTAGAGCACCTCTGCATGCTAAGTTGCTTCAGTCATGTCTGACACTTTAAACCCTATGGACCATAGCCCATCAGGTTCCTCTGTCCATGAAATTTTCCAGGCAAGAACACTGGAGTGGGTTGCTATGCCCTCCTCCACAGGATCTTCCCAGGAATCAAACCTGTGTCTCTTATGTCTCCTGCACGGCAGGTGGGTTCTCTACCAGTAAGTGCCACCTAGAAGGCTGGTCTGGACTCCCTGGACTCCCTGGTGCTCCAGCGATGAAGACTCTGCACTGTCAATGCAGGAGGCACAAGTTCCGTCACTGGTTGGGGAGCTCGATCCCACTTGCTGTGCAGGGCAGCGAAAAGATAAAAAAAATTGGGGCTTCCAGGTGACGCTAGTGGTAAAGAACCTGCCTGCCAATGCAGGAGATAAAAGAGACACAGGTCCAATCCCTAGGTCAGGAAGATCCTCTGGAGGAGGGCATGGCAACCCACTCTGGTATTCTTGCCTAGAGAATCCCATGGACGGGAGCCTGGTGGGCCACAGTCCATGGGGTCCCAAAGAGTCAAACTCAACTGAAGCAACTCAGCAGACACATGTTAATTAGTGATAGACTGATAATGTATTACTTTGTCTCTGATAGCATTGGTGCTTTTCTACACGACTTTTAAAGGAAAACAAATGCCTTAATTTCAAGATGTCCCTCTAACAATAGGAGTGTCAGTCAGGGTGGCAGGTCCATAGAAGAGACATTTTATTTATGTTTGGCTGTGTCGGTCTTAGTTGCGGCACATGAACTCGCTAGCTGTGGTGTGTGGGCTTGGCAGTGGCAGCATGGACTCAGTTGCCCCACAGCATGCTTGATCCTAGTTCCTGATCAGAGACCAAATCCATGTCCCCTGCACTGGAAGGCAGATTCTTCACCACTGGACCATCAGGGAAGTCCCTAGAAGAGAGAGTTTTAGACCAAGGTAAGTGCTCAGGCCCTGCAAATGGCCTGAAGTGTGATGACACTAACTGGCTATTTAGTCTTCTGTTGCTACTGTAACACATTACCACAACTGCAGTTACTTAATATCTGTTTATTGTATCATTTAGGGTGTTGGCTGAATTCAGTTCCCTATGGTTGTAGGACTGAGGTTCTGGTTTCCATTTGGGGGCTGATCTGTGTGACTAGAGGTTGCCCGTATTTCTTCTCATGCTTTCCAGGTGTCCTCACTCCATCAGCAATGGGATGACTCTCACGCTTTGTATCTCTGACTTCTGCTGCCTCCAATCAGAGAAAGTTCTCTGATTCTGGAGACTTTTAAAAATCATATGATTATATTGGGCCCACCCACAAAATCTAGGGTAATCTCCCTGTTTTAAACTCTATAACCTTAATCACAGCAGCAAAGTCACTTTTGCCATGTAATATAAACTCTTCACAGGTTCCAGGAGTTATGGTGTGGGTATCTTTAGGGGAGCCCTTCTGCCCACCACACTCGGCAAGGAGGCAGAGTAATGGAATTTGCACCTTTGCTTTGATACTTTGGGTCTCCCAGGTGGTGCCCCGGTAAAGAACCTGCCTGCCAATGAAGGAGACACAAGAGACAGGGGTTTGATCCCTGGGTGGGGAAGATCCCCTGGAGGAGGAAATGGCAACCCATTCCAGTTTCTTGCCTGGAGAATCCCGTGGACAGAGGAGCCTGGCAGGCTACAGTCCACGGGGTCGCAAAGAATTGGACACAGCTGAGCACACACACACACTCTGACACTTATTGTAACTGTGAGCAAACCTGTTAAGCCCCTAAATTCCAACTTCTACCTCTGTTAGAAGAGGGGTGAGAGCCGAGTCTTAACAACAACCCTATCATCATCCCATTTTACAATTTCAGTTTAAATAAAACTACATATGTAAAAAAGCATTTAATCAGTTCAGTGTACATGTATGTCATGGTTGTTATTATTATATCACTTAAATGGGTAGCCAATCCCTTCTCCAAGGGCTCTTTTCAACCCAGGGATCAAACCTGGGTCTCGTGCATTGCAGGCACTTTCTTTACCATCTGAGCCACCAGGGAAGCCTATTATATCACATGGAGTTATTCTTCTGTTGTGTGGGGCCCCCTCTTTCACCTTCAGTAATCCTCCAGCAGGAAGGGGCAGCTTTGGGAGAGCTGATTAACAGTCTGGGATCTGGAGCCAAATTGCTTGTGCCTAAATCCTGGCCCCTCTGTTTCCTGTGTGACCCAGGGCAAGTTTTTAAGCTGCATGCTTCAGTTTCACCATCTGTAAAATGGAGAGAGAACAGTATCCGCCCCATGTGGGAGTTACAATACAAGGAATAAATGAGTTTACGTGTGAACAGTGCTTGGAACTGGGTCTGACACGTAGTGGCAGCTCCTATCATCACAATTTTTGACCCTGTCATCAGCAACCACATCACCATATCCTGCGGGTGTCCTTTAGCCCTTTTTTTTTTTAACCATCTGCAGCTATATTTTCTGTCTGTATGTTCGATCACTGTTTATTACTGGCACTGGATTTAAACTCCAGTGCTATTATGTTGAGGGGAGTTGGTTATGGTTAATTTTTAATATATATTAAGTCATCAAGAATACATTTTACAAACAAGTGGAAACACTGGGGATAAAGCTAATGTCTACTTTGGAAACTGTGTTTCCTCATGGTCCTTTCTCTCCTCCCTAGAGAGAAGGAGCCTAAAGCCTGACAGTATCAAGTGTTGCTGTGGGTGTGAAAAATGGAAATGCCCAGACATTGTAAACTGATACGGCCGCTGGGGAGGGCAGCCTGGCAGTGGGTGTTAAAATTAAAAATGGGCACTTCTCATGCCTCAGCAGTTTCACTTCTCAGAAGATATCTTAGAGCCACACTGGCACACACACAAAGAAGCCACAGAGGATGCTCATGTCTGCATCCTTCAGAATAGCAAAACTGGGACAACTGAAGATTAAAAGAGGAATAAACAGAGGGAAAAATAAATGAGTAAAACATAGCATCTTCTGAGAGGTGGTGAAAGAAGTAAATGTAGAATTTCTATTTCTATTATTGAATTTCATGGGGTTTTTTAATTTTAAAAAATTTATTTTTCTTGGCCACACCGTGGCTTGTGGGATCTTGGTTCCTTAACCAGGCATCAAATCCAGGCCCTTGGCAGTGAAAACACAGAGTCCTAACCACTGGATCACCAGGGAAAACAACAACTCTTGTGCATAACAAGGTTACAGGTTACGATGCAAGATCAACACACAAAAATCATTTTTTTATTACTAGCAATGATAGCAAGAACCACTGGGTCCAAAATTTAAAATACACTGCCATTGACAATTGCTCCAAGCAATATTAATAAACTATTTTGGTATGAATCCAACAAAGCATGTACAGAAACTATATGCTAAAAGTTTTAAAATATTGATGAAAGAAATGTAAAAAGGCCTAAATAAATAGAGAGACATAACATGTTCATGGAGAAGGCGATGGCACCCCACTCCAGTACTCTTGCCTGGAAAATCCCATGGACGGCAGAGCTTGGTAGGCTGCAGTCCATGGGGTCGCTAAGAGTCGGACACAACTGAGTGACTTCACTTTCACTTTTCACTTTCACGCATTGGAGAAGGAAATGGCGACCCACTCCAGTGTTCTTGCCTGGAGAATCCCAGGGATGGGAGAGCCTGGTGGGCTGCCGTCTCTGGGGTTGCACAGAGTCGGGCACGACTGAAGCGAGATAGCAGCAGCAACAGCAGCAGCAACATGTTCATAGATTAAAATACTCAACAAAGTATAGATGATTTATAAGTTGAACACATTTTCTCTCAGAATCCCAGGAGTGTTTTTTGTAGATATAGACAGTGATGACGCTAAAATTTATGTGAAAAGGCAAAGGAACTAGAATAGCTAAAACAATATAGAAAAAGAAGGAGAAGGTAAGAGGTTATAGGCTTACACTGATGCTAAGGCTTATATAAAGTAACTGAAATTGTGTTGTATTAGCAGAATAGATAGATGAATGGATCAGAAGAGAGATCTCAGAAGCAGACCACACAACTATGCCCAACTGTGTTTTGACAAAGATGCCAAAGGAATTGGCCATCCATAGGCAAAATTATGATCTTTGATCCAAGACTCACATTTTGTACAAAAATTAAAATGGATCATATTTCTAAAGATAAAGCACGAAACTTTAAAACTTGCAAGAAAGTATAGGAGACAACTTTTGTGATCTAATGTTAGGCTAAGAGTTCTAGATATATGACCAAAAGCACAAATATTGTCAAGTTGGATTTTATCAAAATTTAAAACTTTAGTTTTGTGAAAGAACTAGTTATGAGAATGAAAAGACAGCCACAGACTATGAGAAAATATTTACAAAATTTTGGATCCAGAATATATAAAGTACTTGGATTCAGAATAGACTAAAAAAAAAAAAAAAAACTTTGAAGAGGCAACAGCAAAAAAAAACAAAAAACTAATCCACTTAGAAAATGGGCAAAAGATGCAAAGAGACTCTTCACTAAGGAAGAAATAAAAGAAAAGTGTGAAGTGTTAGTTGCTTAGTCATGTCTGATACTTTTCGACCCCATGGACTGTAGCCCGCCAGACTCCTCAGTCCATGGAATTCTCCGGGCAAGAATAGTGGAGTGGGTTGCCATGCCCTTCTCCAGAAGATCTTCCTGACCTGGGGTTCAAAGCTGGGTCTTCTGCATTGCAGGCAGATTCTTTATATCTGAGCCACCAGGGAAGCTCTAAAGAGGAAATACAGATGGCAAGTAATCACATAAAAAGATATGGCCATTAGGGAAATGCAAATAAAGCTACAGTAAAATATGACTGCACACGTATCAGAAAGGCTCAAATAAAAAATTACCGGCATATCAAGTGCTGATGAAAATGTAGAGCGCTTCATTTGTTCATAGCAGCTTTATTTGTAGTCACCCCAAACAGAAACAACCCAATATCCTTCAACAGGCAAATGAATCAACCAACTACTACTCAACTTCGAAAAGGAATTAATTATTTTTAATTAGTTTATATCCTCGGCTGCATCAGGTCTTAGTTGCAGCATGCAGGATCTTCCTTGTGTCCTACAGGATCTTTCATTATAGCACGTGGGCTAGTTACTCTGTGGCATGTGGGGTCTTAGTTTCCTGACCAGGGACTGAACCCATATCCCCTGCATTGCAAGGCAGATTCTTAACCACTGGACCTCCAGGGAAGTCCCCAGGAATTCATCATTGAGGCATCCAACAATTTGAATGGATCTCAAGTGTATGATACACTTGGGGTGGGTGGGGAGCAGATCAATCTCCAAAGGTTATACGCTATATTTTATATTGTTGTTGTTGTTCAGTCACTAAGTTGTGTCCGACTCTTTGTGACCCCATGGACTGCCGCACACCAGGCTTTCCCGTCCGTCACTATCCCCTGGAGTTTGTTCAAACTCATGTCCGTTGAATCAGTGACACTATCCAATCATCTCATCCTCTGTCATCCCCTTTTCCTCCTGCCCTCAATCTTTCCCAGCATCGGGGTTTTCCAGTGAGTCAGCTCTTCACATCAGGTGGCCAAAGTACTGGAGCTTCAGCTTCTGCATCAGTCCGTCCAACGAATATACGCTGATTTCCTTTAGAATTCACTTGTTCAATCTCCTTGCTGTCCTAGGGACTCTCAAGAGCCTCCTCCAGCACCACAATTCAAAAGTATTGATTCTTTGCACTCAGCCTTCTTAATGGACATGAGTTTGAGCAAATTGAGAGATAGTGGAGGACAGGGAAGCCTGGCGTGCTGCAGTCCATGGGGCTGAAGAGTTGGACACGACTTAGCGACTGAACAGCAACAATAATATCTTGAAATGACAACATTATAGAGATGGAGAACAGATCAGTGGTTGCCAGAGGTTAGGCTCTGGGAGAGTCTAATTACAAAAGGACAGAATAAGGGAGTTTCTTTGCAGCGATCAAACAATTCTTTATTTTGATCGTGTTGGTGGTTACATGAATCTATATATGGGGTGAAATTTATGCTAAATAGTCAAAAGGATTGCTTGTAAAAGCTGCTGAAATCTGAGCAAGTTCTGAGTTTAATTTACTATTGTAGTTTAATAAGTTTCTGTAGTTTAACTTACTATTGGACCACTGTCAATTTCCAGGTTTTGAAAATATACCTTGATTATGTAAGGTGCCATCACTGGAGAAATCTGGGTGGAGGTATATGAGAATTCTGTTCATTTTGCAACTTCCTATCAGTCTAAAATTATTTCCAAATTAAAATTTTTTTTAAACTTTAAATGGGCTTACTCGTAAAAGTTTGGGGACAGTGATAGAGCAGTATACAGCCATAAAAAGGGATGGAGTATCTTTATGAAGCTGTTCTATCTTATGTACTATTCTTTCCCCCACTTCTTAACCACAGTGCATGGGGTATTCCCAGTGGTTCAGATGGTAAGAGTCTTCCTGCGATGTGGGAGACCTGAGTTTGATCCCTGGGTCAGGAAGAGCCCCTGGAGAAGGAAATGGCAACCCACTCCAGTGTTCTTGCCTGGAAAATCCCATGGATGGAGAAGCCTGGCAGGCTACAGTCCATAGGGTCACAAAGAGTCAGTCACAACTGAGGAACTTCACTTTTACTTTTGACCACAATGCATAGCAAGTTGCAGGACTTTAATGAGTGACTGGGGAATAAATGAAGATGCTTAGTGCATCTTGATTGACTCTGAAGGTAGGAAAAAGGAGCTCCCTGCTTCCCCTCCCCCAGACCCTGTGTCCTGGGATCCTGGCTGGGCAGGCACAGGGAGGCTTGGGTTTCCTGGAGCCAGAGATGGATGTCTGTGATGCTGAGTGACAGAGTCGAGGATTCCTGGAAGAGCAACGAACAGGTGGGCAGAGAACAGGCCCAGGCCTGGCAGGGGGAACGCTGTCTTCCCAGGGCTCCTTTCTGGCCATTTGGTTGGGCGGATAACCCTGCGGAGATATAGCCTCTTTTCCTGGCGCAAGCTTGGGCTTTAGGCTGCTTTGAATTGCCTGCCTGCAGCTCTTCAAATTGTACTGCCCTGCTTAAAGCCTCTTAGGCCTGGGTTTCCATCCCCATTGCAACTTCCTAGTTGGATGCTCTCAAAACAGGTCACCATCTCGTTGAGCCTCAGTGTTTCCATCTGTAAATTAGGAAGAACATCTCCTTCACTTGCCAGACTCTTAAGTGGACATTGAGATTATTCCGGTCAAGGACTGAGAGCTGGGCAGGGGTTCTTCGTGTCCAGGAAAGATGATGTCTTTCACCTTCCTGTTCGGAATAGGCAGCAGGTGCCAGTGGAGAGAGTGGGCCTGGCCTTCTGGGGAGGTTTATTCTTCCCATTGATCCACTGCACTGACTTCTCTCTGTATCCAGCTGCAGATAAGTTAAAACAATCTCAAAGGGACATGGGAGCCTTTACAGGTCAGGCCTTTGGAGAGGGTGTCAGGATGCTGTGTCCTGGTGGTGTGTCAAGCTTTCAAGATGCCTTTCCTGCCTCTGCTCTTTATCAGCCCTCAGGCACTTTATATTTTTAATATTTATTTTATTTATTTTTTTACTTGGCTGCACCGGGTCTTAGTTTCCACATGCAGGATCTTTTGCTGTGGCATGTGAACTCTTAGTTGCCGCATGTGAGATCTAGTTCCCCGACCAGGGATAAAACCCAAGCCCCCAGCATTGGGAGCACAGAGTCTTAGCCACCAGACCAACAGGGAAGTCCCTCAGGCACCTTATTTAAGGTCTTAGAATTAGTTTCCCTATTTGAAAGTAGGGACTGAGGCCCTCAACTCAGAGGTCTGTGTGAGCATTAAATTTTTAAAAAGAAAAATTATGGCATGCACAGCACTTGGGGCCATGCCCTGCACCTGGGGGCTCCCAGTTCCTGACAGGGATGATGATTCTCCATCGTCCCCATTGCCTGAGTGTTTTGCACACACTCAGGGGTAGGGGATGACATTACAGAATCTGCAGGTGTTTGGAGCTGTAGGCACCACCTCCTCTTCCGCCCCGGGGGCTGGCATGGGGAATCAATGGCCAACCATATCAGGGGAGCCGAGGCCACTGTCCCTGCAGGCTGTCCCCTGGGCAGCCTCCTCTGGGGACCACACAGAGAGTGGCTATCTGGGTTACCTGCAGCCTCACCCGCGTCACTCCCCGGAAACTGGGCCCCAGCGTTCTGGGCCAGATAACACCCTCAGTGTCCTCAGATGCCTGAGCCTGGGGAGGGGAGGCTGAGCAGGGGAAGCCCGCCGGTGATCAGCTCTCTGCAGGCACAGGGAGGAGGGACCTTGGTGTTCTGGAAGGCAGGTTTCTGCTGCCTTCACACCCCACTGACTTCACCCTAGCCGCACTGCCTGGGTTTCCCTGGGTTGTAGGAGACAGCAGTAGCCTCTGAAAGCGTCCAGTCTAGAGCTCTTATTTTCTGATGAGGAAACTGAGGTCCACAGAGAGTTGGGAAGGTCCCTCCTGCACAGACAGGAGCCAAATAGCTCCCAAAACCTGGTTTCCTAGCTCCCACCGGTGCTCTCCCCTTCTCCTCTCACCCATTGCTAGTCGATAAAACAGGGTGCAGTTCCCAATTCCACCACTTGTATCCTGGGAAGGGAAAGCTGCCGAGTATATCACTCTGTGCCTTCATTTTATCGCCTGTGAAATGGGATCATAATACAGATCTCAGAGAACTGCTTCGAGAATGATACAGAACGCGCTAGGTACACAGCTGGAACCTGGCAGACAATGAAAGTGCGTGGGTATTAAGCTGACCTCTGATGCTTCCTGTTTAGAGGCTCAATGTCAGACACTGTTTAGAGGCTCTGTGCGTATTAACTCACTCCATCCTCCCGACAGGCAGGCTCAGTGTCACTCTACAGAAGGGGAAATGAAATGGAGGCACCCACGCATTAAGTAGCTCCCCTGCCATGGGAGTTAGAGGTTGTCTAAGGTTATGTCACGTTGGGCAGTGCACACAGGCTTCTCAGTAATAGTGAGGCTTTGAGGCTGGGAATCATGAGGGAGGGACCAGGAACTGGATAGTTTTGACCATGAGACTCCCCTAGAGTGGTTCTCAACTGAGGGCCTTGGATATGTGGATGGGTGGGGGGGTCTGGTTGTCATGACAATAGAACCATGGCTGGCATGAAATGGAAGGGGCCCGGAGATAGGATGTGTCCCATAGGAAAGACACAAAGAATTGCCCTGCTCCAAATGCTAGTAGCCACCAGTTGAGAAACCTGTACATTAAGAAACATCCAGGGGCCGTATGAGCCTGCAATCCCACTCTGGCCATATATGCTGACAAAACTGTAATTCGAAAAAGATACATGCATATATTCATAGGAGCCCTATTTACATTAGCCAAGACATGGGAGCAACCTAAGTGTTCATCAAGAGATGAATGGATAAAGAGATGTGGTATGTATGTGTGTATGTGTGTGTATACACACACATACATGCATACACACACACATATACACACACACAATGGAATACTACTCGGTCATAAAAAAGAATGAAATAATTCCATCTGCAACAACACGGATGGTCCTAGAGATGGTCATACTAAGTGAATAAGTTAGACAAAGACAAATACCATATGATATCACTTATACGTGGGATCTAAAAGATGACACAACGAACTTCCACAAAACAGAAACAGACTCACGGACAGAGAACAGATCTGTAGTTGCCGAGGGGAGTGATGATGCACTGGAAGTTTGGGGTTAGCAGATGCAAACTATTATACATAGAAAGGATAAACAGCAGTGTCCTACGGCAGAGTACAGGGAACTGTACTCAATATCCTGTAGTAAACCATAATGGAAAAGAATATGAAAAAGTGTGTATATACATATACATACATACATACATACATATATATATATAATTACATGGACAGAGGAGCCTGGTGGGCTACAGTCCATGGGATCAAAAAGTCAGACCTGACTGAGCAACTAACACTTCACTTTGAATGTATATGAATCACTCTGCCGTATACCTGAGACGAAACACAACATTGTAAATCAACTATACTTCAATAAAATAAATTTAAAAAGAAACATCCAAGGAACAGGGGGCTATCTTGTGAGGACAAGATGCAAAGACAAGCCTCTGATGATGTGAAATGTTTGGGGCGGGGCATCAGGGTACCTGCAGGACAGAGCGAGGCACCTGGGGTCCTGGGCCTCTCTTTGGGTCACCTAGGAAAAAAATTAAAGGGATAGAGGCCAGGGTTAGATAAGGTCGATGCTTCGCAATCTTTGGTACATGAAGCAACATTTATCATTTCAGTAATTACCTACTTTAATGTGCATTAGAAAAATAACTAGCACATCAGATCCACAATTAAATGAATATTATATTTAAGATGAGTGTAAAGGAAGTATTTAAATTTGTTTTTGAAGCAGGTAGAAATGTGCAGTAATGGGGCCAGTGCTAAGTGGGTTTGTCAGGAAAGTTATTGTTGGAGAATGACTGACAGTTGGAAAGCTCTGGACCGGGTGTCCCCTCAAGCCCCCGTGTTCTTAAAATAGGCATCAAAAATCATGATGGAGCACAAAGTGGTTAAAAGGGAAATCTGCCGGGACTCAGGGGACAGACAAGGGGATGAAGGGGAAGAAGCCCAGTTTTCCTCTTCCCCGATGTGTGGCTCTTTGGGCACTACCAGCTGGTCCTGCCCTTCCCCTCTTCTCACCAGGAACCACTAGGGCAGAGATGGTCCAGACCAGGGCCTTGCCATTCAGGCCTTATCTTAGTCGTTGAGTGCTACTGTGGCCCAGTACCACCAACCATGACTTAAACAACAGAAATGTGTTGTCTTACCTTCTGGAGGCTACAAGTGCAAGGTCAAGGTGTTGGTAGGGTTGGTTTCTTCCAAGGCTGGGAAGGAAACCTGTCCCAGGCCCTCTTCTGCTCTGGTAGCTGCAGGCGGCCCTTGGTTTATAGACATGTACTTCCCGTGTCCTCCTGTGGTCTTCCCTCTGTGTGTTTTGGTCTCTGTGTCTAAACCCCCCTTTTCACAAGGACACCGGTCTCAGGGAATTGGGGCCCACTGTCATCACGTCCCACTGCACCTTACCTGTCTTTGTTGCTGTTTAATCACTAAGTCTTATCTGACTCTTTCCAACCCCATGGACTGTAACCCACCAGGCTCCTCTGTCCACGGGATTTCCCAACCAAGAATACTGGTGTGCGTTGCTATTTCCTTCTCCAGGGGATCTTCCCAACCCAGGGATTGAACTTGGGCCTTCTCCATTGCTGGCAGACTCTTTACCATCTGAGCCACCAGGGAAGATTTGCAGACTATTCCCAAATGAGATCACAGTCACAGGAACTGGGGATTAGGACCTTAGCCTCTTTCAGTTCAGTTCAGTCACTGAGTCGTGTCCGACTCTTTGCGACCCCATGAATCGGAGCACACCAGGCCTCCCTGTCCATCACCAACTCCCGGAGTTCACTCAGACTCACGTCCATTGAGTCAGTGATGCCATCCAGCCATCTCATCCTCGGTCGTCCCCTTCTCCTCCTGCCCCCAATCCCTCCCAGCATCAGAGTCTTTTCCGATGAGTCAACTCTTCGCATGAGGTGGCCAAAGTACTGGAGTTTCAGCTTTAGCATCAGTCTTTCCAAAGAAATCCCAGGGCTGATCTCCTTCAGAATGGACTGGTTGGATCTCCTTGCAGTCCAAGGGACTCTCAAGAGTCTTCTCCAACACCACAGTTCAAAAGCATCAATTCTTTGGCCCTCAGCTTTACCTTCTCCTCCTGCCCCCAATCCCTCCCAGCATCAGAGTCTTTTCCGATGAGTCAACTCTTCGCATGAGGTGGCCAAAGTACTGGAGTTTCAGCTTTAGCATCAGTCTTTCCAAAGAAATCCCAGGGCTGATCTCCTTCAGAATGGACTGGTTGGATCTCCTTGCAGTCCAAGGGACTCTCAAGAGTCTTCTCCAACACCACAGTTCAAAAGCATCAATTCTTTGGCCCTCAGCTTTCTTCACAGTCCAACTCTCACATCCATACATGACCACTGGAAAAACCATAGCCTTTGGGGGAACACAATTCAACCCATAACCAGCCTGTTTTGGTGAGTGGAAGGGAGGGAGGTGGTGGATCCCTGGAATGAATCTTCTGACCCCCAAATCTACTTTTATTCCAACTGATCTGCTCCACAGCATCCTTCCTGCCCTTCTTTCTTGAAAATGTAGTTATTTGTTAAATAGGCAGTTTATATAGACATAGTGCAAAATGAGGGTCTGCGTTTTGCCTTTTGATGGCTCTGGAGCAACAGTAATACTGTTATAACTTCTATCATGTCTCCTAACATGCTTCATTATTATTATATTCTAGTATGCTCAGTCACTCAGTCGTGTCTGACTCTTTACAGCCCTATTGACTGTAACCCTCCAGGTTCCTCTGTTCATGGAATTATCCTGGCAAGAATACTGGAGCACGTTTCCATTTCCTCCTCTAGGAGATCTTCGCAATCCAGGGATCGAACCTGCGTCTCTTGTGTCTCCTGCATTGGCAGGCAGATTCTTTACCGCTAGTGCCACCTGGGAACCCCCAATACACTTCAATCATGTTACTAATGTGTGTGCCAGACACTTTCCTAAATGTTCATCATATACTAATGCTCAGTGACTCCATGATGTAGGTGCTATCCCGACCCACTTTCCTGATGAGGAAACTGAGGCTCTGTGGTGACCTCCCTGAGGCCACACACACGGAATCTTGACTCAGAGTCTGTGCTTTACTCACCATGTCACCGTCCCCCACATAAGCATCTGGTTGATAGACATGCCCAAAGGTATTTGACCAGCATCCACTCTTTTGCTCTTATACTGCTATGAGTTTCTTCAGACATGTGTGATTTCTGCATGCATGTGAATGTGTTTTTTAGATAAATGCCTCAGAGAGGAATTTGTAGATCAGAGGATTTATGCATGTATTGTTTTATTTTACCCTAGTTCTTTGCCACTTCTAATAGTGAACAGAGAAGCAAGCAGGCTATAAACTAACTTTGCCTTGGTCACCAACTCTTATTTGGTGTGATATAACAAATATATATGGGACCACTCCTGGGGAGACAGAGAAAGGATGAGTCCTGAATGCTATCCTCACAGTCTAGCAGGGGACAGAGACCAATTCCTAGGTAACTGGTCCCTGGATTACCTACATCTCATAGCCTGGGGTTTCACAGGCTGACTGTTTCAGAGCCTGGGCAGGGACAGAATCCCAGCTCCACTGAGCATGCTCCTGGTCCATCAGGAGTGGACAGAAGATAATGGCCATTCCTAGTATCCTGACACGCCGGGCCAGCCCCTGCCCCACCTCCAAACACTCTCTGGTGCTGAGTAGCAGCTGCCTCCTTTTTATCGCGCCTACTGAGTCCAGAGAAGTTAATGATTGCCTCAAGCTTAGGCTGCCAAATCATCTTTCTCTTTCTCTCTCTTACTTTTTTCTGGAGATTCCAGAAATCTGGCTTTTTATGTGAAATGTCCTGACGTTTTTATGCTAGCAGCTAATTAAGATTAAAAACAAAAAGGCAACAAAAGCCCACTGCTGAGACCAAACAAAACCCATCTGCAGGCCAGATGTGGCTGGTGGGCCATTGCTTTGCCTTGGAGTCAGGCGGGCATGGCTCTGTCCCAGCTCTGCCCCTCAGGAGATGAGCGACCACATCATCATTGGAAGCCTGGGTGACCTCGTCTGCAGAAGGGCAGTGATGATCCCCACTTCCCGTGATTGAGTTTGAGTGATGGATGATTCGTGTAAATTACCTGACATGTTGCTGGCACTCAGGAGGTGGCAGATGACTGTTATTGTTATGGTAATGACATGAAATGAAAGTCAGGGATATGGTAGACAGAGATTTCAAGGGAAGCTGATTCCTTGTCAAATTTTAGCTGTTGGGGAGACCCCAGATGGTGTTGTCCAAAGGTAATTGGAAATGTGTGTGCAGAGAGGAGATTTTTATATGGGGGAGGGGTATCTTCTATTGAGAGAGTTTCTCTTTCCATAGAGGTGAGACCTTTTTTTAATTACCTGTTAATATATTTTTCTGAATTCTGAAAGTTCATAGCCTTCTGGCCACCATCTTCACGTTGGATGCTCTAAAGCTTGTCATCATCACTTCCTGGAAAACAGTACAATTCTTCAACTGGCTGCTCTTCTGATGGGAGGTGAACCTGGAATGAGAAAGTCAAGCTAGAACTGGTTATTGGAAATTTCAGCCCACGAGGCAGAGGTGACGGAGACTGCGGGCAGTGGGTTCATCACGAATATGGAGCTCAAATGATGCCAACAAGCATTTCCTGAGAATTCTCACTTTTTGGAAGAACCCATGGGCTCCAGTTAGGAGATATGGGCTCTCATTGCTGTTCTGCTTTGTATTCTCTCTGTGACGTTGGTCAAGTCACTTCCACTGTTTAGATCGAGGGTCATTATTTGTAAAGCAAATATGTTAGACTGTGTTTTAGTGTGCTAGGACTACCAAACAAAGTACCATCAATAGAAAGCTTAAACAGAAAAAAAATTTTAATAGTTTTTTTATTTATTTATTTTTGGCTCTGCTTGGTCTTCGTTGCTGCGCAAGCTTTTCTCTGGTTGTGGAGGGCCAGGGCTACTGCTAGTTGTGGGTCGTGGGCTTCTCGTCGTGGTGGCTTCTCTTGTCGTGGGGTACCGGCTCCAGGGCTCGTGGGCTTCGGTAGCTGCAGCTCCTGAGTTCTAGAGCTCCAGCTCAATAGTTGTGCCCCTGCTTAGTTGCTCTGTGGCATGCCGGATCCTCCCAGGCCAGGGATCGAACCAATGTCTCCAGCATTGGCAGATAGATTCTTTACCACTGAGCCACCAGGGAAGCCCCCAGAAATTTATTTTCTCACCATTCTGGAGTCTGGAAGTCCAAGATCAGGGTGCCATCACAGTCAGGTTCTGGTGAGAGTTCTCTCCTTGGCTTGTAGACGGCCGTCTTCTCCCTGTGTCTTCCCATGGTTGTCCCTCTCTGTGTGTCTGTGTCCTAACCTTTTTGTAAGGGCACCAGTCACACTGGATTAGAGCCCACCCTAAGAACCTCATTTTAACTCAATCACCTCTTTAAAGACCCTGTCTCCACGTATAGTACATGCTGAGATATTGGGGGTTAGGATTTTAACATATGAATTTGGGTAGGGGGCCCAATTCAGCCCATCATAGACCAGACCAGTGTTTCCCAAAATATGAACTCTTGCTACGGGTTGAATTAACTTTATATCAAATGCAGAAATAAGCCTTAAAGAACAATCAATCCTTCATTCTGATTACTAAAGGAAGAAAGTATTTGGCTCGGTATTACTGTGCCTCTAATGCCTTGCTGACACTTGCCAGAACAAACGGAAAGCAGGGCTCAGGCACAAAGCCATAGGCGGGAGACCATATCTGTATTAGCTACCTGTCACTGTGTAACAAGCTACCCTCAAACTTAGTGGGTTAAAACAACTCACATTTATTATATTATAGTTTCTATAAGTCAGGAGTTAAGAAACAAGCTAGCTGAGAAGTTCAAGTTCAAGGTTTCTCATAAGTCATTACCTAAAGGCTTGACTGTCACTGGTGGATATACAGCTTGAAGGTGAGTCGACTTGGCACTGGCTGTTGCAGGGAGCCCTCAGGTGCTTGTCATGTGGCTGCTTGAGCATCCTCACCACATGGCGGCTGGCTTCCTCCAGAATGAGCAGTAGAGCAAGGAGGAAGCCATGGTGTCTTTGGTGTCCTAGCCTCAGAAGTCATCCACTGTCATTTCCACAGTGTCCTATTAGGAGACTGTGGGATGAATGGGGCACAGGCCTGCCCTATTTCTTGTGGGAAGGAACCACACAAGGGCATGAGTCCCAGCAGGCAGGGATCACTGAGGGCTAGCTCGGAGACTGACACAGTCCTGGCTACCTTATCTATATCTGTATACAGAGAAAATAGATATTGATGTTTTGTGCTCATTTAAATTATAAGTGATGTGCTATTAATACAGAGGCTTCCCTGGTGGCTCAAATAGTGAACAGTCCACCTGAAATGCAGGCAACCTGAGTTTGATCCCTGGATCAGAAAGATCCCCTGGAGAAGAGAATGGCAACCTTGGGGAATTCTTCCCTGGAGAATTCCATGGACAGGGGAGCCTGGCAAGCTATAGTCCATGAGGTCACACAGAATCAGACATGACCAAGCAACTAACACACACAGATTATTAATATATATAAATATATAATCTACTTTTTTCCCAGTCAATAAGTTTTTGAGGTCAATCTGTATTGCCCTATAAAGATCTTGTTTGTTTTCTTAAATTATCAGGTGTGTTTTCATTTATCCATCTCCTATTAACAGCCATTTAGATTGCTTCCAATTTTTTGCTTTTATAACAATGGCTAAAACATCTTTATACATGTCTTAGGATAGATAATGAGAAGATAAATTGGTGAAGTATAGAATATGTGTGTTTTATATTTTGCTAAATGTGGCCAATTGCCCTTTATACCAGTTAAACTGATTTTACTGATTGACACTCCCTCATAAAAGTATTTCCATTGCCTCACGATATTACTAACTCTTGATGTTGCCAGACATTTTCATTTTTAAAAAAATTTAGGCTGCACTGAGTCTTTGTTGTGGCAAACAGGCTCTAGAACACACGAGCTCAGTGGGTTTAGTTACTCTGCAGCATGTGGGATCTTAGTTCCCCTGTTAGGGATCGAACTCATGTCCCCTGTATTGGAAGGCAGATTCTTAACCACTGGACCACCAGGGAAGTCCCCCAGACTTTTTAATTTAATTTTTGCCAATCTAATGGATAGAGAAATGGTATCTCAATGTTTTAATTGTGACAAGAAACATATAAGGCTTCCCTGGTGACTCAGTGGTAAAGAATCTGCTTACAATGCAGGAGACCCAGGTTCAATCCCTGAGTCAGGAAGATCCCCTGGAGAAGGAAATGGCAACCCACTCCAGCATTCTTGCCTGGAGAATCCCATGGACAGAGGAATCCGGCGGGCTATAGCCCAGGGGTCACAAAGAGTCAGACACGACTGAGTGAGTAACACACACACACACACACACACACACACACGAAACACATAACATAAAATTCACCACCTTAATTATTTTGTGTACAGTTTGGTCATATTAGTTCTATTCACATAATTGTGCAACAGCTGTCTAGAACTTGAATTTCACCTTGCAAAGCTGAAACTCTATACTCAGTTGGCCAATAGCTTCCTTTTCTCCCTCCTCCCAGCCCCTGGTACCTGCCATTCTACTCTGTTTTTTTTTAGTTTGGCTGCTTTGGATAACTCATCTAGGTGGAAGCATACAGTATTGGTCTTTTCATAACTGGTTTATTTCCCTAGCAGAGGTCGTCAAGTTTCATCCATGTTGTAGCTGGTTTTCTTTATTTTTTGAGGCTGAATAAGATTCCATTGTGTGGATATACTAAATTTTCTTTGTCCTTTCATCCATAGATGGATATGTGGATTGCTTCCACCTATGTGCTATTGTGAATAATGCTGCTGTGAACATAGACATATACATATCTCTTATTTTAATTTTTTTGGATATATACCCAGAAGTGGGACTGCTGGATCTCACAATAATTTTATTTTTAATATTAATATTTTGAGGAACGTCCATTCTGTTCTGTGTTACATTCCCCTCAACAGTGCCCAAATGTTCCAAATTCTCTACATCTTCACCAGCACATATTATTTTCTGGTTTTTTTGATAGTGACCATTCGACATTTTAATTTTATACCTTTCTGAGTTGAGAGAAGCTGGACATTTGACATAATCCCACTTGAGCAATGGAGAAAATATAGTTCTGGGAGATTAAGTCACTGGCCCTAAAGCCCAGAGCTGGTCAGTAGTGAGGCTGAACCAGAGCCCAGCGTTGTGTGGTCCATAGTTCCATGTTCTTCGCAGCCTGCGACCTGCCTTTAAACCTGCGGTGCTTCTTTAAGAAAAGAAAGGAAGAGGGACGAGCAGCTCCTTGTTTCTGAATTCCTGCCTGTTCTGCCTCTGACAAGGGGGGAATCTACAGAGCAGTATTGTTCTTGGATCCCCAGGCCAAGTGGTGTTACCTCCACCTAGGAGGAAGCGGTGTCTCAGCTAATACCCTGGACGGGAAATGTGTGCCCAGAAGATTAGCTCCATTGTGTGAGGCTGGCCGCTTTCCACCGACTTTGTTTATGGGACAGATTGTTTTTGTGAAGTTGTTTGCTCCGGTGAGTCTCCAGGCTCTTGAGGCCTCCTGGCCGTGAAGAAGGTCAGATTTACGGGTAGCCCAGAGTGTGGCCAGGAAAGGCCCACAAAGGCACAGGTCCCCGGGGGACTTCTGGAGTCTGTCTGGGGCTCCCTCGAAAAGCAAAACTGTGGCTCTGTTTTATTTTATTTTACTTTCCTTTATTTTTCTTTACCTTACTTTTAATTTGTTTTAATTTAGTTTTACTTTATTTTGTATGTGTGTGTGTGTGCGTGCTCAGTCAAGTCCGACGACTCTGCGACTCCGGGGACTGTAACCCATAAGGTTCCTAATCCATAGAATTGCCCAGGCAAGAATACTGGAATGGGTTTCCATTTCCTGCTCTAGGGGATCTTCCAAACCCAGGGATCTAACCCAAGTATCTTGCATCTCCTGCAATGGCAGGCAGATTCTTTACCACTGTACCACCTAGGATGCCTTACTTTTATCTTACCTTACCTTATTTGTATTTTAATTTACCTTTATTTTATTTTATGTTACTTTATTTTAATTTACCTTACTTTATTTTTATTTTGTTTTTACTTTATTTTAAAAATTGGCTGTGTAACAGGGGGCTGGACTTCTCTTCCCTCTTGGCTCTCGGTGCTGATATTTCTGCGTCACTGTCTCTACCTTCCGCATCAGCTCACCTCCACACACTTCCATATATTTGGGATTTTGAAGTTGTTTTCTCCCCTGAATTCTTTCTGTCAGAAGCATCACGTATCTAACAGCACACGCTCCCTTGCACCCATTTGTTCCAAATCAGTGAGCAGATGGCGGCTGTGGGGCACGTGGCTCACACTCCTCGTGGAGGCCGCCAGGCAGCTCTCCCGGGTGGTCTGGGAGGATGCCTGGTGTCTGGCCAGCACAGATGCCAATTGCTAACATGTGCTCCCTCTTCATTGTTCCATCTTCCATTCATTGTTCCATCTTCCTACCCACCCAGCCAGCCACCCACCCAGTCAGACTGCCCCGTCACTCTGAGCTTCCATTCTGTTCCCCAGACCTCAAGAATTTAGGCCAGGCACTCTGGCAGAGAAGGGTGCAGAATGGGGAAGAGACAGGAAGCTTCTTAGCTCCTCTGAGCCTCTGCTTTCTTACCTGTCAAGGGCTAGAGAAGGCCACCCTGGCTCCAGGGGTTATTGCGAGTCAAGGACATTGGCCTCTAAAGCACGTTAGTGCTTTGTACTTGGAAAGCACTCATTAAGTGGTTCTTGTTATTTCCTGATCTCCAGTAGCATATTTGTGCATGTGACTGGTGATAGAAGCAAGATCCGATGCTGTAAAGAGCAATACTGCATAGGAACCTGGAATGTCAGGTCCATGAATCAAGGCAAATTGGAAGTGGTCAAACAAGAGATGACAAGGGTGAACGTCGACATTCTAGGAATCAGCGAACTAAAATGGACTGGAATGGGTGAATTTAACTCAGATGACCATTATATCTACTACTG
>SJYT01055559.1:46681-111784 GCA_006410635.1 Cephalophus harveyi
TCCAACCTAGATAGCATTTTCAAAAGCAGAGACATTACTTTGCCGACTAAGGTCCGTTTAGTCAAGGCTATGGTTTTTCCTGTGGTCATGTATGGATGTGAGAGTTGGACTGTGAAGAAGGCTGATCGCCGAAGAATTGATGCTTTTGAAGTGTGGTGTTGGAGAAGACTCTTGAGAGTCCCTTGGACTGCAAGGAGATCCAACCAGTCCATTCTAAAGGAGATCAACCCTGGGATTTCTTTGGAAGGAATGATGCTAAAGCTGAAACTCCAGTACTTTGGCCACCTCATGCGAAGAGTTGACTCATTGGAAAAGACTCTGATGCTGGGAGTGATTGGGGGCGGGAGGAGAAGGGGACGACCGAGGATGAGATGGCTGGATGGCATCACTGACTCGATGGATGTGAGTCTGAGTGATCTCCGAGAGATGGTGATGAACAGGGAGGCCTGGCGTGCTGCAATTCATGGGGTCGCAAAGAGTCGGACACGACTGAGCGACTGAACTGAACTGAACTGAACTGAACTGTTATTTCCTGAGTACCCGCCTGGGGCCAGACTCTAGGTTTTAAGGACACAGGGAGATGAAGAGAGACAGAACCTTGTCTCTAAGAACTCACCTTCAAGTGAGAGAACCACAGCTTAGTATACTAGTGCAGTGATAGACAGGAGCACAGAGGAGGTGCCTAACAAGCTGCGGGTATCAGGGAGGTCTTCCTGGAGGAGGTAACATCTGAACTGAGCCCGAAAAGTGACTCCCTCTGCTATTTAGGTGATCCTGCCAAAAGGATGCCAGAGCTTCATATGACATCAGTTGGTGGCAAAGTCCATGGAAGGGCTTTCCTATCTGCTCCAGCAATGGCTGACCTCCTTTCTTTAAGCCCCTGCAGCTCTGTGCTGGAAAAAGAAACCTACACTTAACTGTTTCTTCTCTCCTATAATATGTTTTCAATACATATGACTGTCTCTGAAGACACTTTTTTTTTTTTTGGCTGTGCTGTTTCTTCATCATGGCGCGGGGCTTTCTCTAGTTGCGGAGCATGGACTCTCGAGTGCGCAGACTTCAGTGGTTGCACCGTAGGGGCTTAGTTGCCCTGCAGCATGTGGGATCTTTGCTCCCCGACTAGGGATTGAACTGGGTTTTGAACTTCTCGTGTCTCCTGCATTGGCAGGTCGATGCTTAATCACTGGACCATCAGGGATATCCCTAAAGATAACATCTTAAAGGTTTCCATGACTCCCATCAGTTCAGTTCAGTCGCTCAGTCGTGTCCGACTCTTTGCAACCCCATAAACTGCAGCACGCCAGGCCTCCCTGTCCATCACCAACTCCCGGAGCCCACCCAAACCCATGTCCATTGAGTCAGTGATGCCATCCAACCATCTCATCCTCTGTCATCCGCTTCTCCTCCTCCCCTCAATCTTTCCCACCATCAGAGTCTTTTCAAATGAGTCAGCTCTTTGCATCAGGTGGCCAAAGTATTGGAGTTTCAGCTTCAACATCAGTCCTTCCAATGAACACCAGGACTGATCTCTTTTAGGATGGACTGGTTGGATCTCCTTGCAGTCCAAGGGACTCTCAAGAGTCTTCTCCAACACCACAGTTCAAAAGCATCAATTCTTCAGTGCTCAGCTTTCTTCACAGTCCAACTCTGACATCCATACATGACCACTGGAAAAACCATAGCCTTGACTAGACGGACCCTTGTTGACAAAGCAATGTCTCTGCTTTTTAATATGCTGTCTAGGTTGGTCATAACTTTCCTTCCAAGAAGTAAGCGTCTTTTAATTTCATGGCTGCAGTCACCATCTGCAGAGATTTTGGAGCCCAGAAAAATAAAATCAGCCACTGTTTCCCCATCTATTTGCCATGAAGTGATGGGACCGGATGCCATGATCTTAGTTTTCTGAATGTTGAGCTTAAAGCCAACTTTTTCACTCTCCTCTTTCACTTTCATCAAGAGGCTCTTTAGTTCTTTATTTTCTGCCATAACAGTAGTGTCATCTGCATTTCTGAGGTTATTGATATTTCTCCCAGCGATCTTGATTCCAGCTTGTGCTTCCTCCAGCCCTGCGTCTCTCATGATGTACTCTGCATATAAGTTAAATAAGCAGGGTGACAATATACAGCCTTGACGTACTCCTTTTCCTGTTTGGAGCCAGTCTGTTGTTCCATGTCCAGTTCTAACTGTTGCTTCCTGACCTGCATACAGGTTTCTCAAGAGGCAGGTCAGGTGGTCTGGTATTTTATAGTTTCCAGCAAAGACTTTCACTATTCATTCACTCATTCATTTATTGTGTTAATCAGTCTACTAATTCTCAATCCATACTGATTGGTGACACCAGCAGGAAGTCAGGTCCAAGTTCATTCAAATGAAGTCTGTCTGTTCCTTTCCTGTCACTGAGATGCCATCGAGGTCCCAGTGGCTCCAGGCACCCTTCATGGCAGCATCCGTGACAAGACAGCTGGGGGAAAGGCGGCTGAGTTTTGAAGGCCCATGTTTCATGTGTGACCTTTGTTATGCTCCTTCCTGGCTCTGACCCTCAATTTATGCTCATAATCCTGGGAGGTAGCATCTTTTATTCCCATTTTGCTGGTCCTGTCCCAGCAGGCCGGGATTGGGACATTTGGCAGTCAGCTCAGTGCACTCAAGGTGCGTGTCCAGCCCCACCGCAGCCCTTTCTGGTGCTGAATTTCCAGCTGGGGTCTGGTTGCCACCTCCGTGTGCCCCTGGTCTTCTCCGGTCACCGGTAACTCTCAGTCTTAGAGCCATTTCACCTCTCCCATGGCAACTCCTATTAATCTCACCCAGGAGAACTGGCAGCTATTTTCTGAATCCCTCCACAGGACACATGGAACTTTCCGGATGCAAGATTCAAACCTTCCCTCTACCTAACCAATAGGGTGTACTAGTTTTGTTTTAATGTCATCTCTTCTCAAAGTCATATGGGAAATGTTGCTTCTACTCTCTCTCATATGAGAAATGAAGCAAAGCTCTTTTGCTCTGGGCTTTTCCTGCACCCTATCTAACAATCCTCTCATATGGGTCGTGCCTAGATGGACATTCCAACATAGCTGATGGCTTCTGGCCTCTGTCCCTCTTCTACACTCTGCACTCCACTGGATTGGAAGAGGGTGACCCTTAGGAGTAGAGAGGCAAGTGGCTCAAGGAAGGAAGCCAGTTGACTGATAGGAGATGTAAGTCAGCAGATATTTGAAAATCATACCTGTTACTCTGGGCTTCCCTTGTGGCTCAGCTGGTAAAGAATCTGCCTGCAATGCCGGAGACCTGGGTTTGATCCCTGGGTTGGGAAGATCCCCTGGAGAAGAAGGGAAAGGCTACCTCCAGTATACTCCAGTATTCTGGCCTGGAGAATTCCGTGGACTGTATAGTCCATGGGGTCGCAAAGAGTCAGACACGACTAAGCAACTTTCACCTGTTACTCTACCTACCAAGGGTCTTGGGAGGGTTAAATGGGAGATGTATATACATGCTATCTGTACACATGGAAATAGATTTTAAAAGTACAGAGTGCATAGGTTCTAGAATCGAACTGACCAGGCTGACATCCTACCCCCATCAGCTGAAAACTGTATAACCTTCGGCAAATCACTTAAACTCTCTGAACCTCAGTTTGCTCCACTGTATAAAAGGGATAATATTAACCCCTACCTCACTGACTTGTGAGAAGTAAATAAAAGAATGCCTCATATTCATTAGGATATGTGTTTGGGTGCTAATAGCAAAAGTTGGGTGCCAATTTTATTTGAGGATATGCACAGAGTTGGACATGACTGAAGTGACTTAGCAAGCAAGATGTGCTCTTTGGCGTTACTCTGAATAAAAATGAGGGGTTTTTTAATTACTAGGGAAGAAGAACATGGGTGTTCAGTAGGTTCAGTAGCAAATGAGTTTTGCTGTGCTTAGTAAAGTGGTTTCAGCATAGTGCTTAACACTGAAAAATGCTAGGTAGTGGTTTTATTGGTTATGCACTGCATTCAGGGGACCTGAAATTTGGACTGGCCACTACATGGTTACAAGGCAATTAGGGAAGAAACATTGTGGGGTCTTTTGGAGTCACCCTGTTGTCATCACTGCAGGCAAGGCAGGTCTCATTGTTTCCTTGCCAGATCCCTCGCTACAGGGCACAGAGTAGGTGCTTAAGGAGCATTTTGTTGCGTGAGTGAATGAATGAATGAACCCCTTTGGTTATGTTGAATCTCTGTGCGCAGAACCTCCAACTGACCTCTGAGTGGCTTTGGTTGAGCACTGGTGGCAAAGCCCAGTTCTGTTCTTCCCACGGTGTACAACAGCAAACTCTCATCTTAGATTTCATTTCCAGCATTTCCTGGCCTGAACTTTGGAATATGCCAGACTTTATGCACTCTACTGTCTTGTGTGCCAATGTCTCTCTCCCTCACTACCCCCGAAAGGTGCTAATCCAGTTGCTCATAGTAAATGGTGTAAATTTCTTCCAACCACCACGATCATGTTTCTTAATCAATAACCTGACTTGTCAGCACCAACTAAATAAACACAGCTTTCATTTGAAGAGGAGGAAGCCAAAGGACAGTGCTGCAAAAGCATATCGAGAAGGAATCCTTTCTTCCGTACATTAATTAGTTCATTAAGTCAACTAATAATTGGAATCCTTTGAGCGATGATTACGTGCCAGGCCCTGCTCTGAACATTATACACGTTCGGACCCAGTTAATCCTTATAGTCTTTCAAGGTATTATGACTGTCCCTATTTTATATGTGAAGGAACAAGTAGCTTAATAGTTTTAAAAATATATCACAAGTCAGGCACTGTGCCTAGGGGCTGAAGATGTAGTAGTGAATAGGAAGAGACATGAACTTCTGTCTTGTGGTACTTAGAGTCTAGGGGGAAAATGTGAACAAAAAGAAAACAGCAAAGTCAACACAATCATTTCAGACAATTGTTTCAGCTAGGATGCTTTTGACTGCAAGTACCAGATAACCCAATGGGTTCCCTGGTGGCTCAGACAGTAAAGAATCTGCCTGCAATGCGGGAGATCAGGTTCTATCCCTGGAACAGGAATATCCCCTAGAGAAGGGAGTGTGTTACCCACTCCAGCATTCTTGCCTGGAGAATTCCATGGACAGAGGAGCCTGGTGGGCTACAGTCCATGGAGTCACAAAGAGTTGTACACGACTGAGTGTCTAACACTCGTACCAGATAACCCAGTACAGTGGTGTAAACCCTAGGGATTTATTTTTCTCCCTGGAAAAGATAGTAAGAGATTGTTGGTACTGGTTATTTGGCTCAAGAATTCAATATTTGCCTGGTCTTTCCCTCATGGTCACAGAATGGCTGAACAGCTCCAGTCATCACCCCCGTGATTCAGCAGGAAGATGGGAGAGGGGCAGTGCCTGCATCTCCCATTGCCCAGATCTGGGTGAGATGGCCAGCTCCACCTGGATGGTCACTAAGGAGAAGGATGCTGCCCGTGCAAGTCAGGTCAGCCAACCAACAATGTATGACGCAGGACGTGCTACAAAAGAAATCAAACAGGACAGTGAGAGGGAGGGCTCCTGGTCGGGACAAGGGACATATGCACAGAAAGCTGATGACTAGGGGCCAACACTGCAAAGATCGGAGGACAGAGCAAAGCAAAGAGTCTTATTTGGAAATGAGCATGGTGCGATCTTGGGAGAGAGAAAAGTCTGGAGAGGCTGGAGCAGGAGAATCCTGGGAAGCAAGGCAAATGAAGGGCGAATAGGAAGCCAGGAGTTAGATCACACAGAGTCTCTTAGGTCCTTTAAGGAGTTTGGATCTTACTCTCTATGTGATGGGAAGTTACCAGAACCTTTTAATCAGGGGGCTGAAATGATCTGATTGTCTTGAAAAGAATTACTGGGGCAGAAGAACTGCTGCAAGAGTCACGAGCCCTAAGGAGACTTAATTCTAATGATGGAATAGTTTTTCCCCGCTCCCTCTTCTTGGGTTTACTTTTTCTGCCTCTTGGACCTCTTTTGCCCATTTCTGACTTCACAGCAGCTGCTGGAGAGCTGGACTGTGTCATCTCTGTGCCCCTAGCACCTAGGTAAGGCCAGCACTTGGTAAACATCATCTGAGCTGATGGGATAGAGGCAAGCACTGTACTGCAGGGTTCCCAAACTTCTGCCTCTCACACTCTGCTCTAGTGATTTGGGCTGGAGGAGTGGCTCTTCACTGGTAAGTTTGCCTTCCAGGGGGCCTTTGGCAATGTCTGGAGGTATGTGTGGTTGTCACAGCCAGAGGGAGGGTGGGATTTGTTTCTGGCAGCCAGTGGGTAGAGACCAGGGGTGCTGCTCACCATTCCACAATATAGAGTTTTCCAGCCCCAAATGCCAACGGTGCTGAGGTTGAGGAAGCCCGGACTTGATCTACATACCTATTCTATTATTTCTTTAATCTTTCCTTTTACATTAGTTCACTTTAATTAAAAAAAAAAAAAATTTAGCGAAACCATGTATTACTATACAAGTAAGAAACCAGTGTCACTTGCCGTAAATAGAAGATAGCTGGAAAGAAAAATACTCAGAAAACAAATATTGATTACATCGTAGTTGGACATTGTTGCTAGTCAAGGCTCTGTGTTTTCTCTTTTGTTGAAGAGGAGTTTGGGGAATTCCCTGTCGGTCTAGTGGTTAGGACTCCGTGCTTCACTGAAGGGTATGTGGGTTAGATCCTTGGTTGGGAAACTAAGGTCCCACACACAGAGATGTA
This sequence comes from Cephalophus harveyi, assembly GCA_006410635.1. NCBI lineage: Eukaryota > Metazoa > Chordata > Mammalia > Artiodactyla > Bovidae > Cephalophus > Cephalophus harveyi. Next base: position 53,412 of record SJYT01055559.1, read on the forward strand.
ATAAAAAATAAGTAGCAGCAGAGTTTGGTCAAAGTCATGAAAGATTAAGGAACTGTTTCAGATTAAATGGGAGTTAAGAGAAATAGCAGATAAAGGTGTATAATGCTGGAATGGATCCAGGACCTGAAAATCAAAAATTGTCGAAATAACTCTACTAGGACAATTCACTAACTTTGACTATGGACTATATTTTAGATACTTGCTAGGTAAGGGAATGTTCTTATTCCTGGGAGATATACGAAATATTTATGAATAAAAGATCACACATACACACAAAAGGTCACAACATTGGCAGTTTATTCTCAAGTGGTTTTTTAAAAGGTGTGTGTATGTGCATGTTTGTGTATATACACATGCATATGGGCTTCCCTGGTGGCTCAGATGGTAAAGAATCTGCCTGCCATGCAGGAGATCCAGGTTCAATCCCTGGGTCAGGAAGTTCCCCTGGAGAAGGGAATGGCTACCCACTCCAGTATACTTGCCTGGAGAATTCCATGGACAGAAGAGCCTGGTGGGCCACAGTCCACGGGGTCACAAAGAGGTGGACACAACTGAGCGACTAACACACATACACAGAGAGAGAAAGCATAAATGACGCAAGTGTAAACGGTTGATAAATGTAGGTGAAGAGTCTGAGAGTCTATTTTACTGTTCTTGTAACTGTGCTATAGGTTTGCATTTTTGCAAAATAAAAACTAAAAGCGGGGACTTCTCTGATGGTCCAGTGGCTAAGACTCTACATTCCCAATACAGGGGACCTGGGTCCACTCCCTGGTCAGGAACTAGATCCCACATGCCCCAACTAAGAGTGTGCATGCCACAAGCAACTGAAGATCCCACATGCCACAACTAAGACCTGGCACAGCCAAATAAATAAATATTTTTTAAAAACTTCAAAGCAAGGAGACAAATGAAGCATCTCTCCTAGATGTATCTCCAACATCACAATGTTCTTGAATTTTTTAAAACCTCTAAAGGGCTTCAATGTTAATTTCTAATAAGTTGGACACTTCCTATTTCATTTCTAAAAATAGGTAACAAAGATTAAGATGTCTCCCAAACAGGAAATTGACACTTTCCCTGCCATCATATTTATGTTGATAAGATAGCCAAATTAACTCAAGAATGGTGCTAGGATAAGGGTGATGTTCTAATGTTTTGACATCTCGTTTCTGGAGAAGTTGGTTGTGTAGAGCTTTGAGAGTGTGTTCTCAGTCAATGTGCCTGATGATGCTGTGATATTCTGGGTACCTGTTGATTGATTAGTCAAGGAAAAAATGTTCTTTACAAAAATATTAGTAGGTGTTGCCCAGGTGTTAAAGGACTACCAGCTAGAGACTTCTTCAGAGAAGGACTGACAGTGGAGTGCTTTCCTCCCTCGGTAATTCCAGGGTTTCCAGGCCTGGGTGAACCACCCAGAGGCCTCCGGAGGCTCTTCGGTGCCATGAAAGTAATAGCGGTGAGACTTGATTTTCTCAGCTGCAAAATGGAAATAACACACGACAAGCCAGGTGCTGATTTGGAGGTAGGTAGTCGGCAATGGCACCCCACTCCAGTACTCTTGCCTGGAAAATCCCATGGACGGAGGAGCCTGGTAGGCTGCAGTCCATGGGGTCGCTAAGAGTCAGACACGACTGAGCGACTTCATTTTCCCTTTTCACTTTCATGCATTGGAGAAGGCAATGGCAACCCACTCCAGTGTTCTTGCCTGGAGAATCCCAGGGACGGGGGAGCCTGGTGGGCTGCCGTCTCTGGGGTCGCACAGAGTCAGACACGACTGAAGCGACTCAGCAGCAGCAGCAGACCTGCTGTCTGAAGTCTCTAGACAGTACTGACCTGACTTGCCACTCCAACCCCATTCCCAACCCCAGAGCAATTCCAGTGTCCTCGCAAAGATGTCATCGGATTCTCGGGGCCTGACACTGTCACCTGGGCCTCAACTTCTTCCTGTCACAGCAGACTTTTCGTTCTCCCTCTGGGTCTTGTGGAAAATCCTTTGTCTTCACTCTGCAGGCACTCAGCCCCTTGCTGTGATTTCCAGCATTCACGTATACACAAAGGCACACACAAACACAAACCAAGGCACGTAGAAACAGACACGCCTAAGCACAGTCATAGAGATACACATAGACTCAGACAGTAACGTTCACAGACACACAGAGATACACAGAGCATTCACAGACACACACACACACATAGATTCATCTAGACATACATACATGATGGACACACAGACACGTATCCAGACACAGATCTGAGTCTGTGGTAGACTTTACAAGGGTCTTGGGATGTGGAAGCGATTTTCAGTACAAACAACTGATAAATGTGTACCTGGTGCCTTCCATCCAAATCCCCTGAACGTCCTTCTTTTCCTCTTTTTCCTCCCATCCCACCCCCAATATTCTTCTCTCTTTTTTTTTTTTTTCCCGGCTATGCTGTGTGGCATGTGGGATCTTAGTTCCCTGACCAGGGATATAACCCATGTCCCCTGCACTGGAAACTCAGAGTCTTAACCACTAGACCAACAGAGAAGTCCCGGCACTATTTTTTTTTTTTTCCTTAAAAGAACAGCTTCTTCTCAGCTTCCTAATCTCAAGCTCTACTCTGGATGTTGCCACATGTGTCTCTTCTCTCACAGACATGCTCTGCTAAGGAACGGACCTTCCAATCTGGCCTCTTCCTCTCAGATCAGATTTTGTGAAGGAAAAGAGCAGCAGAGAGAGATTGATTTCACCACTGATGTGAATTATGCCCCATGCCCTCACACAATCTTACTATACTGTCTTCATCTCTTCTGGCCACTATAACAAAAATACCACAAACTGGGAGGCTCCCAAACATTTACTGTTCACAGTTCAGAAGTCTGGAAGTCCAAGATCAAGGTGCTGGCTGATTCAGTGAATGGTGACACCCACTTCCAGATTCACAGACACTGACTTCTCACCATGCCCTCACGTGGTGAAAGGGAGCATAACAGGGTCTCTGTTATCAGGGCACTAATCTCCTCCATGGGGGCTCCCCCCTCATGACCTAATCACCTCCCAAAGGCCCACTCCCTAACAGCATCCCATTGAGGGTTATGTTTCAATGTAGGAATTTGGGGAGCGGAGGAGACATGCGCAGCACATGATTATACTCTGTTGTTACATTTTTGGGGGGTTGGCCTGGTGGTAGAGGTGCTGATGGTTTTATTCATCACCGTTGAGTAGGGGTGTTGGGAGGACCAATGTGAAATGCAGTGGTAGTTGCAGTGATGGAGGATGCCGTGGATTTAGGGTTCTCTTCCAAATCAACTCAGGATTCTCTTCCAAGTCCTGGTGGTCGGTGCCCCATCTCCTCAAACACCCAAGCTCTCTGCCGGCTCAGGATTTTGTACATGGTGTCCCCTCTGCTTGGGTTTCTTCTCCATTTTTAGCGTGTTTATCTCCTTCTCGTCCTTTGTAATTAGTAAATATTTGGAGGGAAATACTTTGAGACCATCCTGTTTCTCCTCACACTTTTGCCTGGTTAAATTTTAGTATCCGCCTGTGGGCTTTACCGTGGTAATTATTACTGTGGTATTCTTTTTTTTTTTTTAACAAGGAGTTTAGTTTAATTTTCTCTGGGTATTTGGAAAACAGTTAGGGCAAACATGGGGGGAAAAAAAACCTCCTGTGAAAAAAATTGCACTTACAAAAGAAAGGCCTGAGAGGGATTAGTGCCTTAGCCCCTCGAAGCTGTAGCCACTCTGATTGATCCAAGGAAGTGAACAGATATTGGGAGGCTACAACAGGAGAAAAGACAATAAGAAATCACTGAGGGAGAGGGCCTCGAAGTGGGCCTCAAGGGGGAACTGGAGGCTGGGGAGTGGGTCTGGGTGGAGGGAGGTAGCTGTAGGGTGGAGGTTGTGGAGGGCCAATGTATCCATCAGTGGAGAAGGTCCACACATACCATGCAGAGGCATAGGACCTGAGTGACCCATGGGAGAACCAAACAGAGGCCCTCAGGGGGCGGGGGGGCATGCCCACTGGAGCAGGTCCAGGATGAGGCATTCGAGGTGGTGGTCAGGGTGGTGGCTGTCCCCCCAGAGCCAGGGGGTCTAGCGTGGGGGTGCCCTAAGCCATGAGGGCCATGGTGGGCCAGCTGCCTCTAAGACATCTCTGGATGGGGCATCCCACCCGGTAGGAATGGGTGAGGACGTGAGTGTCTGTGTCCAAGATGTCCAGCTCCTGGGGTTCCCGCTGACTGGGGGCCATGTCCTCCAGCCCCAGAAGGCATAGGTGGTGGTGGCATGGCTGGGGGTATCTCAGGTGGAAGAGCTCCAGGAGGCAGTACTGGGAAGGAGCCAGGAGGAAGCATGCCTGGTGGAGGAAACCCAGACCCCAGTGATAATACCACAGGATTGGGAGCAGACAGAGGAGGGGTTGCATCTGCAAATGGCTGACGAGGGTGGTCAGCCTGGGAGAGTGGGTTCTGTGCTGGCAGAAGTTGTTCAGTGCCTGAACCCTGATGCTCGCCCTTGAAGTCCTTCTTGAATGCGCAGGACACAATGATTAGGTGGTTACAGAGGTACTGCCTATTCAGAGCCTTAATCGCTGCATCCAAAGCATCAAATGAGACAAAATTGATAAAGGCATAACCTTTGGAGTTGCCTGTGTCAGGGTCCTGCATAATCTTGGGGGTTTGTAAGATGACCCCAAAGGCGCTAAAGGTATCATAAAGCAACTTACCAATCTTTGGGTCCAGGTTCCCAATGAAAATGTTGGCTCCCACATCCAGATTTTTGTTGTGAGCAGATAACTTGTTCACCCTTGTTGGCTTCCCGTAGAGTTTGATCATGTTCATGATCTTAATGGCAGAGTCAGCATTTTTCTCACTCAAGAATTCCACAAAGCCGTAGCCTTGGTGCTGACCGGTGACACTATCCTTTCGCATATTCGTGTTCACTACTGGCCCTGCCTGGAGAAATAGTTCCCACAGCAGTGATTCACTAACCTTCTCATCGAGGCCCCCCACGTACACAGTGGCATCCTGGTTCCTCTCAGAGATCGGCCCGACTGCCATGTCGAAACCACTCCCACCATCTCCAGGCAGTGATCCCACCCCTTGACTATGACTGTGGTATTCTGGAGGTGGTTTTTCATCTCACTCATCCCTTCTACATTTATTAATTGTAATTCTTCTTTAAGGTAAGGCTCCCTTCCTTTCACCAGTATGTACTCATGGGTATTTATTTTATTCTATGGCTTATAATCCGATACTATCATTATTTTGTTGCTCCGATCATTCCAGCTTTGACCACTAAGAGCTATTTCAGTCTGGCTCCTATATCCTTAATAAGCCCCCAACCTTTTTTTTTTTTTTTTTTTTGAGAAATTCTCTATTTTCTGGCAATACATGGTGTTCCAGGCTGATCTTGTATTTTCCTTGCTCCAGCTTTGGAATCAACTACTTCTCCAAGGAGCCCTGATTCCTTTCATTGAAGAATGGTGTTTAGAAACCAAGATCTGGGTGGTAAGTGTGCTCATTGCTACTGGGGATTCTTTCCTTCTATTGCCTTTTCAATGTTCAGAGTTTGGAGATATATTATGTACACTAATCCATGCACACACACTTCTGTATTTATATTTGTATCTATTTTTTAAACTTTAGTTCATACTGATACTACTGATTTCAGTTCATCACCACAGGGTCCTTCATGTCTCCCTCCTTAATTTGTAACTTTCCTGAGTTGTAACTTCATTTGTTTTTTTTAATCGAAGAGCTTGATAACTGTGAAAAATGTTCCCTTCTCATCCCTGCGCTCCTCTTTTCTCCCCCAGAAATGACTGATGTGAGAATACAGTACTGAATGCTAGGTGTTGCTGTCAGAAGCTAGACCAAGAGAACCCAGTAGAATTCATGGTCGTTTTTAATGCAAAAAGCACTAATTAAACACTTTATCAGCAGTGGGGTGCAGGAGGGTCAGCCAAAGCTCTGGAATGTGACCTCATTGTTCCAGTGAAATGAATCAGATGGGAATGCAAATTTTATTCAAGCAGCTGTATATCAACATGGTTCTGGGGAGAGAAAAAAAAAAAAGTTTGCCTAATTTTTTTCCCTCTCCGGAGAAAACGCTCACCACATGGTCCTCCTACCCTGACCGCTGTCCTTGGCTCTTGGAAACCCTTTGCCTCTTGCGGACAGCCCTCTTAACTCCTCACGGATTTCTGCCCCCTGCCCCTCCCAACATGCAATGCTGTCCCCTTTCCCTCTGACTTCTTAATCTGTATTTCTACTTTCACAGACTTTGTGAATTTTCACTTACATGCAGATCCCAGCAGAAACCATTCATGGCTGGGTCTTCAGAACCTTCTCAATCAGAAAAGCCAACTTTACATTTTTAAAAATTTTGTAGTCTGAGGTTTGGTTTTCCTCTTCCGTTCTCTGTTCCTGTAACACGTCGGGTGTGGGGGAATGTTCTGTTTTTCCATCCTTTCATAACAGCTTGGAGTTGTTCAGCATGAAACCTCAAGGAATTCTTTGCTGAAAACCCGTGTTTTGCCCTCCACCCTCCGAACATGTAAGGAAGAGCAAGGGTGGCTCACTCTGATGGCATATGAAGCACTTTTTTATTTGAAACTCAAGAGCCTGACTCTTTTAGCTCCCTCTGGGGAAAAACAGAAGCCTGTTGGAAGTATTATTCCTTTTGGTGTTATCAACAATTCCAGAAGCCCACAGGCCTATGTGACTGGGATTCTGCCAGTCTCACAGCCAGAGGAGGGAACACCTTTGCAGCGGTCTGGTCTAACCCAAATGAACCCAGAATGAACCCAGAGGGGGATGATGTCAAGTCAGTGAGAGAGAGCCTCAGGATATCCCGTATTTTCTTACCTATATCCAGGAAGCCTGGATGGAAGGGTACTGGCAGCCGTAGACTTCCTCAAGAGTCGACTAAGCAGAGGGTGCCCAGGATGCTAAGTCATTGCGGATGATGAACCATCAATGAGATAATGAAGATCACTTTCAAGAATTCTAAGGTTACTGTCTGTTCTTGGAAGGAATGCTCAGCAAAGTCATTTAGGGCTGGTGGGAATGGAGGAGGATATGGTGAGCAATAATATTAACAATGATAGCCATGGGGGCATGCTGAGTTGTAGTAATAGTAATAACAAGGAGACGATGACAACAATGATAACAATGATGAAACTGACTGGAAATTAATCCAGTTCTTCCTTATGAGCCAGGTGGTATGCATACTTTTTAAAGATTTATTTACTACTATTATTTTTTAAATTTTTGGCTGTGCTGAGTCTTCTTTGCTGCATGGGGGCTTTCTCTAGTTACAGTGCTCAGGCTTCTCATTGTGGTGACTTCTCTTGTTGTGGAGCAAGGGCTCTAAAGTGCTCCAGCTCAGTAGTTTTGGCTCACAGGCTCTAAAGCATGGGCTCAGAAGTCGTGGTGCAGGGCCTTAGTTGCCCTGCGGCATGTGGGATCTTCCCAGACCAGGCCAAACCCGAGTCCACTGCGTTGGCAGGCGGGTTCTTAACCACTGGACCACCAGGGAAGCCCAGTTGTGCATAACTTTACTGTATACATTGTATCTCATTGAATTCTCACAACTGTGTGAGGCAGGTACTGTCATTCGTCCCATTTTTCATCTGAGAAACTGAGGCTCACAAGATATTACAGGTGGGGACTGCAGTCACAAAGCTACAAAGTGGCTAGATTAGAACCCCAAGCCTGCTTTCTGAAATACTTCGCTGTGTGGTCATCTTTGGTCTGGCTTGTAAGCTGCAGGGCTTTGATTTCCCTGAGCTAGGTATTCAGGTGGTTGTGGCTGAAGCTTGAACACAGGGGCCCACAATGCTAATCAGACAGCCTCGGGAAAGGAAGCGAAGGGCCCTCCTTCCACAGGCTGCAATCTAATGGAGGAGGCACTTGCAGGGCCATATATAGTACCACGCTGTGGGGAGCGGTCAAGCGTGGAGGCTGGGTCCTTCAAACTGAGGATGCAAAGATTTGGCCAGTATTGGGAGACAGGGTGGTTGGAAGAGAGGAAAGGCAAGCCAGGCAGAGGGGCCAGCAGGAGCCAGAGCACCAAGGTGTCAAATAAAGAGTTGGGTGAGCATGGCAAGTAGTTTGGTGTGGCTAGAAGCTAGGGTTCTATGGGAAGGGGAAGAGTAGTTCTAGGTAAAGAGCTATAGCTGGAGAGACAGGCAGAGACCTTGCGTGAACCAGCTACACCCAGTGTTTAAGAAGGTGAGGTCTAGATACAGAAGAACCTGAGTGTCCAATCCAGTTCAGCCTTGTTACTAGCTGTGTGACCATGGGCAATGTTTTAGAACATCTGAGTTTCGATGTTCCTATTTGGAAAACGGATACAAATAATACCATATATATTGGGATGAGGACATAGGGAGTCCAAGTACCCCATCTTGGGTTACACCATTGATGGATGAATTTGCCAGGATGCACGCTTACTTTCTATTACACAGACAACTATATAGTTCACAGTGGTTTACTCACTGAGTTGTGTGTCTGACTCTTTGCGACCCCGTGGACTGTAGCCCTCCAGGCTTCTCTGTCCATGGGATTTGCCAGGCAAGAACACTGGAGTAGATTGCCGTTTCCTTCTCCAGGGGATCTTCCCGACCCAGGGATTGAACCCAGGTCTCCTCCATCTCCTGCACTGCCGCTGGATTCTTTACCTATTGAGCCACCAAGGAAACCCCCCTAGTTCAGAGAGTTCCTATATATACTCATTTAATGCTACAGATTTCAGATCACAAAACCATATTTGCATTGTAACTTTTCTCTCTGTAGCTGTCATCTCAAGTCTATGTGGCCCTCAAGGGTGAGGACCCTGCCCTACTCTACCATCATATGGTGGGGCAATAGTAACGCAAGGGTCTCAGACTTGCCAGGGCATCAGAATCACTGGGGGGATGAAAGCAGAGGACTGGGCCCCCTCTCAGATATATTGCACTAGAACCTTCAGGACTGCTGCCTACACTTTCTTTCTTGTCCATTTTGGGTTTGAACCACAACAGAGAAGTGTTTCTTGAGTAAATGAGAAAATGACCGTATTGTATGTATCGATCAGTGTAGGCTAGTATGTGCTTGGACAAACATCAGTTCAGTTCAGTTCAGTCGCTCACTCGTGTCTGACTCTTTGGGACCCCATGAACCACAGCATGCCAGGCTTCCCTGTCCATCACCAACTCCTGGAGTCCACCCAAACCCACATCCATTGTGTCGGTGATGCCATCCAACCATCTCATCCTCTGTTGTCCCCTTCTTCTCCTGCCCTCAATCTTTCCCAGCATCAGGGTCTTTTCAACTACCAACAATAATTGTTTGGTTTTTGCTCACATCATGTGTCCTTGATGGATAGGCTGGGGGCTCTGCTCAAGAGAGCAGCAACCCAGAAGTGACACATATTCCCGCCATTCACATTCTTTGGCTGGGACTACTTATGTGACTCCAATCCAGGGGTCCAGGAAGTGGGTTCCACTGTGTGCCCAGAAGGTGGGGAGCCAGAGGTCATGGGTGAACCATACAGATGACTGCCAGATTCTATGAGGCTGGCATTATTAACTTCATTTACATCTGAAAGTAAGTCTTAAGAAGCTTGCTCAAGGCCATATAGCAAATATGAAGCTGAACTTGAGCTCTTCGTCTGTTGTTTTTTTTTTTTCCCCTGGCTCAAGGCCACACTCTTTTTTTTTTTTTTTTAATGGAATGAGACTGGATGGGGCATGGTATTAAACATAGTGGTTAAAAGTCTGGAATCTGGCTTGCCTCCAGACCTTCAGCTCTGCCACTTACCAGATGTGTGAGCTGGGCAAGTGACAGAACCACTTGGTGCCCTTCAAAGAGACAGTCCAAGGCTGGAAAGGGCAATGTAAGAATGTGTTTTCTGGAATGAAGTGTTTGGGGCCAGGTTGGTGGCTCAGCTGGTAAAGAACCTGCCTGCAATGTGGGAGACCTGGGTTCAATCCCTGTGGTGGGAAGATCCCCCGGAGAAGGGAACAGCTACCCACTTCAGTATTCTGGCGTGGAGAATTCCATGGAATGTATAGTCCACTGGGTCACAAAGAGTCGGACACTTCTGAGCGACTTTTACTCATGTTCACTCAGGGCTCACCTGAGTGGGACTGATATTGGGTGGGGGTGAAGGAGGCTGGTAGACAAAGATTCCCTGGATTTGGGTGGTTCCTGACAGACCCAGAAAAGATATGTGTCTATTCTCCGTAAGTTGCTTCTTTCTTCCTGCATCATTGTGAATGTTTGGGCTGCAAAGAACAGAGAAGGCAACTCAGGTTGAGTTGACCTCATGCATTAGCTCAGGGAGGGGCTTACCCAGGTGGTTCAGTGGTAAAGAATCTGCCCACCAATGCAGGAGCTGCAGTTTCGATACCAGGGTTGGGAAGATCCCCTGGAGTAGGAAATGGCAACCAGTTCCAGTATTCTTGCCTGGGAAATTCCATGGACAGAGGAACCTGGTAGGCTACAGTCCATGGGGTTGCAAAGAGTTGGACCCAACTGAGTGACTGGGCACCATTAGCACAGAGAAGGAGATGTCCAGGGCCTTACAGGTCTGGTATCAGTCTAGTAGCTTGGTGATGTAGTCAAGGACCCAGATCTTTTGGTTTCTCTGCTGTGCCAAGCAGACCTTATCGTAGCCCTCAGTTGTGGAAACTGTTGATGGCAACTGAGATTCCAAGCCAGGCAGAGAGTGTGTTCTGTGATATTCAGTGTTGGCTACGGGTTCGTGATCTTCAAAGGGAAGAATTCACTCTGAGATCAAAGGAACACAGTAGCTTGGATCTTTGCAGCAGTTTAAGAGTTTTATTTAAAGTCAGAAAGTAACAGAGACAGCTTCTGGCACAGACAACCAGAAGGAGACCCACATACCCAAGACATCTTATTATATACCTTTTGACCTGTTACTAAAAAGAGCTTTTGTAGAGGACTGGACTGTTAACATTAGGTCATTTTGTTTCCCTTAGATCTTAGGAGGTCTAATGAAGGTCTTCATTACCAATGAAGATAATGAAGGTCAATCTCCTGACAACATCAAGGAACTGTTCCTATGGTTCCTTTCTTATCAATTAACCACTTTCCCAGCTCTCGCTTCTGTTGTGGGTAACCGGCCATAGATTTCAAATGGCCATACATTCTAAGACATAGGTGACTACGTGACTGGGTCCAATGGACTCCTTGCCAACCTGCCTAAGGAATGCTATCAAGATCAAGCTGGTTTCCTGGGGCTCTTTCTTCCAACAGAGAAGGTTCCTCTCACCACGGCCCCCAGTGAGTCTCTCTCCAAGTTTCATTGGCTCCTCTCACAGCATCGGCTTGTGAGAGGTCAGTGTTCTTGGTGGAAATGCTGGCTGATTTAAGCAGAAAGGGGAATGTAATAAAGGATGTTAGGTCTCCCACAGAATCATTGGGAGGGCTGGAGGAACGAAATTGAGCCTAAGCTTCTAGGAAAAATGCCCCAAACTACCCTGCACGCCTGGCCCAATCAGCAAAGCATGAGCCTGCCTGAGTTTGCCGTCACCACGACCACCGCTGCCGTCAGCTCTCATGTGGCTTCTCCATTGGGAGCTCGGCCCTGCAACCACCAAAGCCAGTCGCTTTGGCCACCGGTCACATCAACAGAAATGAGGCTCAGCTTCACATGGTACCTCTGGCCAGCAGAGCCTGTGTCACACCCTTTGTCCTGGTTGCGAGGGAAGCAGGATATTTGCATCCTGATTTCTACACTCGGGTGGTGGGATGTATTCATATGATGTGAGATTTCCTCAAATACAGATTGGCTGGAGGTAATGAGCTCGGATTGCCCAATGGGGAAGGATGGGTATGTGGAAACCAATGGCTTTGTCCGTGACACTCTCTCATCTCCGGTTGGGTTCTCTTCTCTCCACTGTCCCCATGTGCTCAGAGTATGTACCTGCCTGAGATGCCTTTTTAAAAAATATATACATACATATTCATTTATTTGGCTGTGCTGGGCCTTTGTTGGGGCACGCGGGATCTCTAGTTGCAGCATGTGAACTGTTAGTTGTACCACGAAGGATCTAGTTCTCTGACCAGAGATCGAACCGAGGGCCCCTGCATTGGGAGCATGGAGTCTTAGCTACTGGACCACCAGTGAAGTCCCTGAGATGCTTCATACAGCCCCACTCCACCCTAATCTCCGTTTCCCACCCTCATCTATTCCTTGCTGAGCCATCCCTATCTCCTATTCCTTGCTCTCTTCTTTCCTCCTTGCCTAGTTCATGCTAATGCACCCTCCAGAACTCAAATTCAAGCCAAGTTCTTTCCTACCCTTCCATTCAGGCTTTTTTTTTTTCTCTTTTTTTTCCTGGTCATTTGCTCTTCTTTTTCATCCTATTTATCACATAATATTTAAACATTTATTGGTTCAGTTATTAAATTAACATCCCTCTTCCCTCTAGGCCATCAATGTGATGAGAGCCTAGACTGTGTCTTGCTCACAGCGACTAACACAGTAATTGGCACTTAAGTGCTTAAGTTTTTATTGAGTGAATGAGCATGAAACAAATCCCATTAGGGGCATTTGTAAAGTTACTCTTGGATCAAAGATGTTTTAATAGTGCTTCCTGGAAACCATAGGTTAAACCCTTAGAGGTGTAAATATTTTAGAATCACTCAGAATTTTTTGGTCCATCTGTAATGCCCTCCATGGATCCTGTTACATCCATCCCTGCCCTGTGAGGATCAGTTCGGGGTGAACTGAGCTGTTGTCATTGATGGGAACCCGTGACGTGCCTTGTATCAGGGTAGAAACCTAACCTAGGGTACTGTGGCCTGAGGGTGGTGGCAGCTTCAATTCCTATAAAAACTTTCCTCATGATATCATAGTGGTTATATTAACCCCCAACCTCACCAAAATTCTCTTACCAGGTTTCAGCTTAAACATTTCTTTTTTCTTTTTGCTAACAACTTGAAAATATTTGGGTGGCTTTTCCTGTATAAGGGGAGGCTTTTATAAAACAGGTTGCCAGTCACCCCGGAAACTGGGAAGGGAGAGCACATCAAAGCTCCAGGAGAGTCTTCGGGTCTCTTTCCACTGTCAGGAGGAAGGGTGGGGGCAATTTCATCCAATAAAGAGCAGTGGATTGTTTCAGGTGTGCTAGAAACTAATTTTATTCCCATGTCTGAGCAGATAAGGCCACATACTCCAAATTGATTTGGAATTTATATTGGGAGATGGGGAAGGAATAAAATAAACAGCCTACCAATGTAATAATAGCTATAATTTACTGAGTGCTTAAGGCATTTTTTGGACATGCTTCACATTAACTGGGTGCATATTCCCAACAGCCTATTTACATCTTTATTTTATATAAATGTTATCTTAGATTGGAGTCTTGATCTCAGGAGATATCTAACTTTTCAGCTGTATGAAGATACAGGCTTTTGAGTCTGGGGAGAAACTTGTTGGTCACTGAGGCCAAAGTTTGTTGGCCTGGGACAGACTGATCTGGTGGAACCCCAGCCCTCCCACTTAGTACCTGTATGTATCCTTAGGCCCTTGTCTCCTTATCTGCAAAATGGGAACACATACCTCCCTCCAGGTGGAAATTACCTAATGAATGGACAGCACCTGGTACAGTGCTTGGTAACTTGTCACTGCCCATTGTCTGTGATTTCCCTTCCTCTCTTTCATTCATTTTATTCATCAGGCGGATTTGGTGATGTTTGAACCTGAAGCGTATCTATAACCTCTGGCCTGCAGTTCAGTTCAGTTCAATCGCGTCCGACTCTTTGCAACCCCATGAATCACAGCACCCCAGGCCTCCCTATCCATCACCAACTCCTGGAGTTCATTCAAATTCATGTGCATCGCGTCAGTGATGCCATCCAGCCATCTCATCCTCTGTCGTCCCCTTCTGCTCCTGCCCCCAGTCCCTCCCAGTATCAGTCTTTTCCAATGAGTCAACTCTTCGCATGAGGTGGCCAAAGTATTGCAGTTTCAGCTTCAGCATCAGTCCTTCCAATGAACACCCAGGACTGATCTCCTTTAGGATGGACTGGTTGGATCTCCTTGCAGTCCAAGGGACTCTCAAGAATCATCTCCAACACCACAGTTCAAAAGCATCAATTCTTCAGCGCTCAGCTTTCTTCACAGCCCAACTCTCACATCCATACATGACCACTGGAAAAACCATAGCCTTGACTAGATGGACCTTTGTTGGCAAAGTAATATCTCTGCTTTTTAATATACTGTCTAGGTTGGTCATAACTTTCCTTCCAAGGAGTAAGCGTCTTTTAATTTCATGGCTGCAGTCACCATCTGCAGTGATTTTGGAGTCCCCCAAAATAAAGTCTGACACTGTTTCCACATCTATTTCCCATGCCATAATCTTCGTTTTCTGAATGTTGAGCTTTAAGCCAACTTTTTCACTCTCCTCTTTCATATTCATCAAGAGGCTTTTTAGTTCCTCTTCACTTTTTGCTGTAAGGGTGGTGTCATCTGCATATCTGAGGTTATTGATATTTCTCCCGGCAATCTTGATTCCAGCTTGTGCTTCCTCCAGTCCAGCGTTTCTCATGATGTACTCTGCATATAAACAGGAAGCAGTGTTATTTCTAGAGGGACTGGGCAGGCTTGCAGGGTGGGCAGGCCAGCGTTTGCTGAGATGGATTTGACTGTCAGGTGGGCTGGGCAAGCCCCTGCAGACCCTCATGCAAGGTAAAGGAATAGCTAGAACCTCCAAGGCTTTTGATTTTACAGCAGCTTGTTGGCCCAGACTTGCTAGTTCATGGGACTTTAGTGCGAGGCAGTACTGGGTTCTGGACTCAGACTCAGGTTCAAACCTCACCTTACAGTGGAGACTTGAGCCAATTTCTTCATCTCCATGAGTCTCCATTTTCCTATGATTTGACTCAGAAGAATATTGGTAGTGACCTTGAAATGCCCTCAATAATTGCTAGCCTGTCTTTTTTTAGAAACCATTATATAAGGTTAAGATTTTATCCCAGGAAGAAGTCACACCTTCCTTGAAGTCCCCTAACATCAATGTAAATGCATTCTGGTTCTATGTCTTGTGTCCCATCCTACCGTGTTATCATCAAAACACCACCAGTCTAAAGAGGAGACACGGTCTGGCACAGGGAGGCCTTAGGAAGTTCGGGTAATGAGGGAGAAGCATTTTGCTGACTGCAGCTTTATAAAACCAGAGGGACTGTAGCAACTGCCCTCCTAGGAGCGCTTGAACCGTGGGAGGGAAGTAAAGAAGGGCTGAGATTTGGCGCCCTCAGCGGAAGAAGGAACAGGGACAGGGCCTGGGGATCGTCATGGAGGCGGGAAATCAGGGCTTCGGTTTGAGCAACAGACAACCCCGGATGCCCACTCCTAGCTGCGTGACCCAGAGGTAGTTCTTAACTTGGCCAAGCCTCCGTTTTATCGCCTCTGGAGAGGAGAGGATGGTAATACCCACTTCTTGGTGGAACTTGTGTGGACCCAGGAAGTTTTAGTACTCGGCACCCAGGAAGCATTCCAAGACTGGCTGCAGGGATCACTGTTGTCTCTGTGGTTAGAGCTTTTGCAAAGGCTCCAAGGTCCAGGGCCCCGGGCGCGCGCATGCGCACGCGCACCCGGCCGGCCAGGTGAGGAGGCGGCCGACCCGCACCTGGCATTTAACCCTTCACCTTCACGGAGGTGGGCGGGACGGACGCAGGGACCAGGACGCGGTGTCGCGAGCCCGCCTAGACTTAGCCCGGAGGCGAGGGGGCCGCTCCCGAGGAGGGCGTCCAGCCGTTTCCAGGCCCGGGTCCGCGCGACGCGCGGGGAGGGCGGGGGAGCGCAGAGCGGAGCGAAGTCTCGCGAGATCGCGCGCGGCGGCGGCGGCGGCGGCGGCAGCGGCGGTGGCCCGGGAGGTGAGCTGCGGGCGGCGGCGGCTGCCGTTGGGACTGAGGAGCGGGTGAGAGAGAGCAGCGGAGACCGAGGGCCAGGCGGGGGAGCCGGCCGGGCGGGCGGGCGGCCCGCGTTCTGGGCGGCCACCTCAGTCGGCCCCGCGGCTGCAGCGGAGTCGCCCGGTCCGCGCTGTCCCGGGACCCGAGCGGGCGCGGCGGGGCGGGGCGCCGGGCCGGGGCCGCCGGGCGGCCGGGCCAGTCCCCTGCAGCCCGCGTCCGCTCGCGGGTGCGACCGCGGGGCGCGCCTCAGCTTTCCCCCGTGGCGCGTTGGCGCGGGAGGACGCGGCGCTGCCGGGCGCGGCAACACCGTTCAGTGAGCCTTAGCCGTCTGCCGGCGCTTCGGCGGTTCCGCTCGGGCTGCACGCAGAGGTGAAGCGCCCTGCCCAGGGTCACGCCGCTGGGACGCGGTGGAGTCGGGGTTCACACCCGGGCACGGCGACTCCAGCGCCCCGCCCCGTCCTTGCCGCCCATCCTTCTCCCCGCCCCCACTCGCGGGGTTTTAGGGCTCGAATTCTCCTCAGGTTCCGATTGAGCTGCAGAGGGTGTGTCTGGGGGGCCCCCCTCTCCTCCTAATTGAATGCAGCATGGCACAGGAGTTTCTTGGGGGAGAGACCTCGGCCTTTGTCAGCTTCCCCAAAGGGTCCCTGTTTCCGAAATGGACAAAAACTTTTCTTTGGCCCTGTTTAAGGGCAGAAGTGGGCTTAAAAGCAGCGGTGTGTATCTGGGGTGGGATGTCCGATCGAATGGAAGTGGAATATTGGAGCCCAGGGCTTGCTTTAAGCAAAGGAAACTTTTGTTGTTGTTGTTCAGCACGTGATTCCACTCTTTGGAGCAGTGGTGCTCAACTTTGTCAGAACCAAGGCCCCTCCCCTTTGCAGCAACTGTTTGTAAAGCCCCCTCTACAGCTCCAGTGAAATACATCAGAAATAAAAGCTACCTACGTACGTAATTGAAAACCACTGTGATGCTCCGATTTAAACGTTAGAAATAAAAGAACAATACATGACTTGCATTGCCACATCACGTCTAGCACGTTACTGCTGTGCTGTGGACTGGACTGCTCCTACCTGCTTCTAGTGAATAAGCTTGGGTTGAAGAGAGGTAAAAATGTCAAGAGCTATTTCATACACAAAGGAAAGATTAGAGGTCTAGGTAGACACGGGAGTGGAGGACACCTTAAGTGTTGGAATAACTTATTTATGATTATGAAAACACTCCTAGATTGAGTTAGGAGTAACAGGACAAGAGAAAGTACAGACTGTCTCAGTCAACATATAAATAATACTAACATAGCCCTTCCGTGAATGCCAGACTTTCAAACAACATTGTAGGGCATCTTTTGTGCCTCAAACTTTGAAATACTGCTGCTTTGAGGCAACATGCTGGATTCCTACTGCTTCTCTCTGATAATGAATAAAATATTAGCTAGATTGAAGGGTTTTTGTTTGTTTGATTCGGTGGCAGTATCTCATATAGTGTAGATAAGCTCAACAGTTGAGTTAATGCTTGGTGTGTGGAAATAGTCACTAATTTTCAGACCCTAGTCATTCAGTCTCAACTTATCTTGCTTTAGCTACCTTTTCTTAAATTATTAGGGTTTTTCCATAATTTCTTGTAAAATATTTAGTATTATGTTCTGAAGTAAGGCCAGTTAAGATGATTAATCTGGCTGGTCATTGAAAAGTTTCAGGACCAGGATAAATCTTCATTATGTGAATCTAGCCCATGCATTGTGAGAAGTTCGAGCATCTTGTAAATGCTAGTGGTGTATCCCAATCACTTTGATAACTAAGCATGTCAGAGGACCGCACATGTCTCAAGGTCTAGCTCCACTGAGAGTGACTCTAAATTGTAGACTCAGTTATAGCAGGGAAGGGGGCAGAATTTAAGTGACAGTTTTTGTTGGGAACATTTTTCCCCCGTTCTTTCTGCATGTGTGCTAAGTCGCTTCAGTCATATGCGACTCTTTGCGACAATATGGACTGTAGCCCGCCTCGCTCCTCTGTCCATGGGATTCTCCAGGCAAGAATACTGGAGTGGGTAGCTGTGCCCTCTTCCAGGGGATCTTCCCGACCCAGGGAACCAACCCGTGTCTCTTGTGACTCCTGCATTGCAAGCGGATTCTTTACTGTTGAGCCATCAGGGAAGCGATTCTTTCTCTCTGCATACTAATATCCGTGTTAGAAAATTTGATCAATGCATATGGAACAAGAGTGAAAATTAAAATGAACTATAGTTACATTGTCCTCTGTGCTCCTGATAAGATTCGTTAGAAATTCTGATTTCATTTGAAACTGAGTTAGTCTTACTGCCATGGGGAAAATGCAAATTGAGTTAAGATCGGTCAACTCCAGCTATTGTACAGCTACAGTGTAACAAGATGAATTTCTTCAACTTTTGTTAAATCCACACAGGAAGTTTATCTTTCCTTTCTGTTGGATAGATAAAGTGACTTCTTTGCTGTAAGATGTTTGTTGTTCATTTGCTTGTTACTTTTGAAAGGTGCTATGGAAACAAACATGTAAGTAAGGTTGTTGTCAGAATAGAAGGATGTATTTTAAATTGCCTATAGATAGATACATTGAATCCTTTTAGATGGGAAAATTATCCAAATTAAGAATGATTAATTTTTATTACTTTGCACAAGCAGTATTATGTTTCAGGGTAAAAAGAGGTCACTCCTTTTTTGCTTTTCTAATCACTACCTTTTAAAAAAAATACTCCTGTGCAAAAATGAACCAAGTCATATTATGTGGATGTTGGAACTTTTCCACTGTTTTAGGTATGGGGACAAATTGTTGAGTGAACAAAAATCCATGCCTCTATAAATGAAAATGCATAATTTATTATGTACATATCTCTGAGATTTATAATTAAGCCATTTCATTGATTTTAAGATGCATGTCTGAGATAGACTACTGTCTTAAAATTGACATGTCATGGTTTCATTGGAAGCTATTGTTCTTTCTTAGTGTTACACAGAATAATAGTGTGTATGGAAATGATGGCATCTTAGATGCAGTGAGATAGGGATATGTAGAAATGTCAGCACATTGATTAATGTTTAACACCAAAAACTTTGTCCAAAGAATGACTTGCAAAATGTAGATACGTACCAGTTCCAGGTTCTTCCATCTAAATTAGAATTCTTTGCTTGAAAGATTCCTATAAACATTTCTCCCCCATGTAAAGCAAATGGTGAATCAGTGTTTGTAAGTATAAGAACCATTTGAAAATATGTTTAGAAGGAAACAAACTGCTTGATCATTTTTCATGGAGAGAAGATGGTGTGGCTAATGTTTGAAGTAAAGGTAATCAGACAGTATAACCAGGTGGATGTATGAATATGCCTTATTTTTTTCCCCCCATTCTGAAAGATTCCTAGGTCCACTTATAAATGAAAGTTGTCTCAAATGAGACATCCTTAAGTTGAATTTCAACAATTCACTGTTATTTTAATAAGATATAGTGGCTCAGATGGTAAAGAATCTGTCTGCAATGCAGGAGACCTGGGTTCAATCCCTGGATCAGGAAGATCCCCTGGAACAGGGAATGGCAACCCACTCCAGTATTCTTGCCTGGAGAATTCCATGAACAGAGGAGGATGATGGGCTACAGTCTGTGGGCTTGCAAAGAGTCGGACATGACTGAGCAACTTTGACTTTTTTCACTGAATGTATTTATTCTGTGTTAAAAACAGAATTTATATGGGCGACTACATGGTGTCCTCCAGCCTAGAAATCTGTGTAAGGACTCCACTGAGGGCAGGTTTCATAGGAAACTCAACCACTGAAGACTGCTTACCTTCTTCCAGGTGGATTTGAGCTTTTCTTATAAGTGTTCTTCCTCAGCCTGCTGCACACTCACAGCCTCCTGGAGCTTGTTTGAAATGCCAGCTCTGGGGCTCACCCCAGACTACTGAACCAGAATCTGCTTTTTAATAAGATTCTCCTCAAGTGATGCATGAAGATGTATAAGGAGCACTTGGCCAGATCACTGACTCAGACTGGAGTGCTTATCACCAGAACTGCTCCCTATCACTCCCAAGTTTCTAATTCAGTGGGTCTGGACGAGGGTTTGAGAATTTGCACTTTTAACAGGTTCTCAGATAATGCTGATGCTACTGGCCCGGGGACCATACTTTGAGAACCACTAGGCGAAAGCATCCTCGTTGTATTTTTTCTATCCTTTCTTCTGATTTCTTGTCCTCCAAATAGTGCTTTTAGAGATTACTATAATGTGCTTTAGCTTGATTAAAGAAAAACTTAAACATTGTCTTGTGTGAAATTTAGTGATGGTCACACTAAATTTGCTTGTTAATATCTAATTCATAGGAAATTTCTTTTATTTTTATTTATTATTTTTAAATTGAAATATAGTGCTTTACAATGTTGTGTTAGTTTCAGGTGTCCAGCAAAGTGATTTAGTTATACATACATACACACACACACACATATGTATTCTGAAATTTTTCAGATTCTTTTCCATTTTAGGTTATTATAAGATATTGAATATGGTTCCCTGTGCTATACAGTAGGTCCTTGTTGTTTATCTTATGTATAAAAGTGTGTATCTGTTAATCTCAAACTCCTAATTTGGGAAAACATTCCCTTTTAATGTGTGTTGGATTTTGACTCTAGGTAATAAGTAGTTGTCTTTCTCCTATGAAGTACATTCTCAACACTTTAAAATTCTTTTTGTATATATAAAATGTTCATGTGATTCAAAAACTAAAAAAATCTATTTTGAGGAGTCTAATTTCCAGTTTTGTTTTGGTTTAACATGCTGTCTCCAGCCATAGAGAATGTTTTCTATTTGTTTCCTATAGATGTCTGTTGTTTCTTTGTGTAGATACAAGCAAATACCAGTACACTGTATATACCCATTCCTTTTATATGTAGTATGCTACATAAATTATTCTGACCCTGTTTTTTTGTTTTTTTTTTTCAGTAATGTACCTTTAGCATCTTTCCACATTAGTATATAGAAAAGATTTATTAACAGATGCAGGATATACTGTTGTGTGGCCTGTGCCATAGTTTATTGAAGTTAACCCCCGTTGATGGATAGTTGAATGTTTTCCAGTCTTGGAGTCACAGCCTGTGGTGAATAATGTTGTGCACATGTCAGTTCATATATGTGAAGTGTATCTGTGGAATACCTTTCCAGAAGTGGGATTGCTGGGTCCGTGAGCATTGCGTTTATACATTTGGATAAATGCTGCCCACCTTCAGGGTTGTACCATTGCGAACCCTTGCCGGTATCTGTCTCCACAGCCTCTTAGGCTGATTACCAGCCTTTGGATTTGTATCAGCCTGATAAGGTGGAAAGTAACTCATTGTGGTTTTAATATGCATTACTTTGATTATGAAGGAGGCTGAGCATCTTTTCACATGCTTAAAGGCTGTTTCTTTCTTTTTTTTTTTTACTTTACAATATTGTATTGGTTTTGCCATACATCAACATGAATCCGCCACAGGTGTACATGTGTTCCCCATCCTGAACCCCCCTGCTACCTCCCTCCCCATACCATCCCTCTGGGTCATCCCAGTGCACTAGCCCTAAGCACCCTGTATCATGCATCGAATCTGGACTGGTGATTCTTTTCACATATGATATTATACGTGTTTCAGTGCCATTCTCCCAAATCATCCCACCCTCGCCCTCTCCCACAGAGTCCAAAAGACTGTTCTATACATCTGTCTCTTTTGCTGCCTCGCATACAGGGTTATCGTTACCATCTTTTTAAATTCCATATATATGCATTAGTATACTGTATTGATGCTTTTCTTTCTGGCTTACTTCAGTCTCTATAATTGGCTCCAGTTTCATCCACCTCGTTAGAACTGATTAAAATATATTCTTTTTAAGGCTGTTTCTTTTCTGTGAACTATTTGTTCATGCCCTTTGCACATTTTTCTTTAGAATTACTTTTTTTCTTAACAATTTCTAGGAATTTATAAATTAGACCTTTGTGATGCGAATTGCAGTTTCCTCAAGCTTGTCATTTTTCAAAAGTTTAATGTATTTTGGTATAGAGAAGGCTTTAAAGTTTTTTCTTTGAATTTTAAGCAGTTAATATTTTATGGATTTTGAGTCATGAAAAGGCCTCCAAGAATTTGGATTTCACCCATGTTTCTTTTCTTTAAGGATTTTTTCCCTTTATGGTTTCATTTTTACACTTAAATCTTTGATCCATTTAGAATTTATTCTGGTATTCAGGGGTGATATATAGATTCAGCTTTATCCATATGGCTACCACTAATTTTTAGCCATTTGTTTTAGAATAGAGTACACCTTCATTATAGTCCAGATTTTCAGATATATTGGGAGACCTCTCTGGGCTTTCTGGTCAGTTCCATTAAGTCTTTCTATTCCTGCACAAGTACACATTATTGGATTTATAAAACGTCTTAATGCCTTGTGAAACTAGTTTGTCCTGTTGCCCTTCATTTTCCTGGCCATTCTTGCTTGTTTATTTTTCCATGTGAACTTTAGAATCATTTGTCAGTTCCAGAAAAGAAAAACACACTTTAAAAAAGTTGAGATCATGTTAAATTTATAAACTAACATAGAGAGAATTGATATCTTTCTGATATTGAATTTTCCATTCCAAGACCATGATGTATTTTTTTCATTTGTTTGGTTTTACCCCTGACTCCTAGAGCACAAATTTTTCTCATACAGGTTTTTCCCATTTCTTATTAAATTTTTTATATGTGTGT
Organism: Cephalophus harveyi; assembly: GCA_006410635.1. Taxonomy (NCBI): domain Eukaryota; kingdom Metazoa; phylum Chordata; class Mammalia; order Artiodactyla; family Bovidae; genus Cephalophus; species Cephalophus harveyi. Next base: position 76,049 of record SJYT01055559.1, read on the forward strand.
ATATTTATGTGAATTGGAGAAGGAAATGGCAACCCACTCCAATATTCTTGCCTGGAGAATTCCATGGACAGAAGAGCCCAGTGGGCTACAGTCCATAGGATCCCGAAGAATCAGACACGACTAAGTGACTAATTTTCATTTCATATTTATATGTATGCCTATATATACATATATGTATGCTTTTATACATACGTATAAAGTCTTTATCTTTTGAAGATAATGAAGTCTTTATCTTTTCTAAGTGGTTTTGAGATGATATACCTTGAAATTCTAATTAGTTTTTAACGGGCATTAAATTCTGCAGAATCCCTTATACATTTTTTTGCCTGAAGAGAAAGAAAGCCTTGGAAGTCAGACTTGCAGTTAAATTCTATAGCTGCATTTATGAGCTCAGTGGACATCTGGGGATCTGTTTGACTCCTCTGAGCCTCGGTTTCCTAATTAGTAAAAGGAACAATTCTGGCTTGGTAAGAATGTTCGGAGAATTAAGAAGAATGTGAAATTCATCACTTAGTGCCTCTTCTACCAATGTCACTGCCAACAGCAACGTGGATTGAGGTTGCTGTTCTCTCTTGTTTCTTCCTCTTTTCCCTCTCACCTGTAAAAGAGAAAGACATTGTGAAGAAAAGTAATAAAACAATACCAGACTTGAAATTAAAAGTAAGCTGTGATTCACTCCGAGAAGGATAATCAGTGTCCTTGAGAAAAGAACAAACTCAACCCAGCATTTGAGGCCCCTCCTGCCTCTCTCTCTGACCTTGCTGCTGGTTGCCCTCTCGGATGCTCCCTGACCAGAGGCTGCATAGCCTTCCCCAAAGGCCCCGTGTTTCCTGTAATGCCATCCCTTCCACTTAGGATGTTTTGCTACCTAATTCTGCCAGTTCAAATACGTGCTGCCCCGCACCCAATAAAAGAGTAGGATCTGTCTCCTTGTGTCGCTCATCTGCCCTGTGGCTTAGCCGTGATAGACTGGAAGCTATGAGGAGAGAAACTGTCACGTCCACCAAAGAACGCAGAATACCTGGAAAAGAGCAGACACTCAGATGTTTTTAAATAAATAAAGAATAGTTAATTTAGATCTTTCTTTGACTTGATGGACATGAGTTTGAGCAGGCTCCGGGAGTTGGTGAAGAACAGAGAAGCCTGGCGTGCTGCAGTCCATGGGATTGCAAAGAGTCAGACATGACTGAGCGACTGAATTGAACCTGCCTTGTGTCATATGCCTGGGTAATTCTGTCACCCAGTACATTGTAAGCATGTTGAAGATAAGGATTATGCTATTTCTCAATAGTTATAGTAATAATGTAGTGATAGAGGTGGTGAAAGGCAAATGGATTATATAGAAGTAATAATAAAAGTGAAAACTAACGTTCATTGAACATTTTATTATGTCTCAGAAACTGTTTTAAAGTCCGTGATGTGGATAAACTAACATAACCCTCAGCCGGCTTAGGAGTTGAGTCCTATTAGGCGCTTGGGGAAACCAAGGCACACGGGCTTATGTTATGCTCAGGAGCAGACAAGCAAGGAAGTGGTGGTGCTGAGACTCAGGCAGGTGTTCTTAATCTAGCAACCCAGCTTTTCACCTGCTGTGAGGTTAACTATAGTGAGGTATAGGTTCTTGAACCATTTAGGGAAAGTTATTCAATTCCACTTGAACCTACTCACTTTTCTGCTCAAATCTTCCCATTTTAGTAACTTCTATTTTATTCATTCTGATTCCTTTCAGACTTGATGTTCTCCGAGATACTTTCTCTGACCACCCTGCCTGGCATGCCATAGATGTTGAATAAAAAGTAATTTTAACTTTTTTTCCTCTCTAGGTTCCCAGTAAAGGTGCTAAGAAAGAGAATGTGAGACCGGAAAATAATTAAACATTTTTACTGAGGTAAGTTTTTTATGATTTAATTTTTTTTTTTAAAGAAAATGTCTCTTATTTAAAAAAGATTTCTCTCCATACCTGCTTTCTGAAGATACAAGAGGGAGATTATTGTTTTAGGAGTGTGTCAGTTGATAGAACCTGGGGTTCTTAAGGTGGTTGCTAGAAATGTGGGCTTCTGATTAAGGTCATTTGGCTTTCTTTCCTATTTTACTTGAATCTTTAATAAATTTCCATTATCTCCTTGTTTTAAAGCCTAGTGCTGAGAAGGAGATCCCACAGGTGGAGATCCGTAAGCTGTTTGGTGATTATACATACTTGCAACGTTCAGTGAAAACTTTTGATTTTAAAGTAGGGAGTTGAAGGGATTTGAAGCCACTTGGTGAGATTGCAACGCTTCATTTTCCTAAATGAAAATGTGTTTTTTTTTTTTCTTGCAGTAGTGAGAAAAAACTTCCATCAATGACATCTAACTCCTGCCACCCAGAAATGACTGCCATTATTATTTTGATGAAACTCCATTTAGAAATTTATGAACGTAGAAGTATTTACATATAAATCTTTAAGTAAATTGGTCTTTTATTTACTATAACAGTATATTTTATGTATCTTTACACATGAATTGTAAAAGACATGTATAATCATATACAGTCGTTTTACTGACAATATTTGATTGTTTAGAGGCACCATACTTTAATTGAGTCATTCATTTGATGACTGTTTAGATGGTTTCTAGTGGATAATAGTGTGTCAAACAATCCTGTACCTACATCATTATATGCTTGTTCATTTATCTTCTTTGAAGTATAACTACTGGGTCAAAGATGATACGCATTTTAAATGTAGGTGCTTGTGGCTAAACTGCCCTCTGTAAATAAAGACCCCTCCCCAAATGAAATTCACCAGACTCCTGTTTTCCATGCCCTTACCCACACTGAGTTTTGTTCGTGTGTTTAACGCTTACCTGTCCAATAGGAGGAAAAAATGTGTCTTTTTGAGAGAGCAGGGCTTCCCTGTTTTTAATTGTATTTGTTTCTTCTGGGCTGGCCTGGATCTCTGTGGCTGCGCTCAGGCTTTTCTAGCAGGGGCTCCTCTTCACTGCAGTGTGCGGGCTTCTCGCTGCAGCGGCCTGTCTTGCTGTGGAGCACTGGCGCTAGGGGCGTGGCCTTCAGTAGTTGCGGCATGTGTTATCTTCCAGGATCAGGGGTTGAACCTGTGTCTCCTGCACTAGCAGGTGGATTCTTTGCCATTGAGCCACCAGGGAAGCAAGATAGCAGGGTTTCTGAGTGGAGTAAACCTTTCATGTTTAAAGACCTCTTTCATCTGATAGCCTTACTTACATAAAGAATTTCCTTATTAAAAACATACATGTGGTTCTTGTGTGTACGTGAGATGCTCTTGGACTTTAAATGTGATGAAGATGTTGAAATATATTCAGTTCTTTGTTTTTAGGTCTATTACCCTGATTGAAAGTGAAAGTCGCTCAGTCATGTCCAACTCTGCGACCCAGGCCAGAATATTGGAGTGGGTAGCCTTTCCCTTCTCCAGGGATCTTCCTAACCCAGGGATCAAACCCAGGTCTCCTGCATTGCAGGCAGATTCTTTACCAGCTGAGTCACAAGGGAAGCCCAAGAATACTGGAGTGGGTAGCCTATCTCTTCTACAGGGTATCTTCCTGACTCAGGAACTGAACTGGGGTCTCCTCCATTGCATGTGGATTCTTTACCAACTGAGCTATCAGGGAAGCCCCATCATCCTGATTAATTCAGTATAAATATTTTTAAATTGTTGTTTTCAGTCACTAAGTTGTGTCTGACTCTTTGTGACCCCATGGACTGCAGCACACCAGTCTTCCCTGTCCTTCACTATCTCCTGGAGTTTGCTCAAGCTCATATCCATTGAGTTGGTGATGCCATCCAACCATCTCATTCTCTGTCTTTCCTTCTGCCTTTAGTATTTCCCAGCATCAGGATCTTTTTCAGTGAGTTGGCTCTTCACATCAGCTGACTAAAGTATTGGAGCTTCAGCTACAGCATCAGTCTTTCCAGTGAATATTCAGGGTTGATTTCCTTTAGGATTGACTGGTTTGATCTTGCTGTCCAAGGGACTCTCAAAGAGTCTTCTCCAGCACGACAGTTCAGAAGCATCAGTTCTTTGGCGCTCAGCCTTTATGATCCAACTCTCACATCTGTACGTGACTATTGGATAAACTATAGCTCTGACTATACAGACCTTTGTCAGCAAAGTGATGTTTCTGCTTCTTAATATGCTATCTAGGTTTGTAATGGCTTTTTTTTCCCCAAGGAGTAAGCATCTTTTAATTTTGTGGTTGCAGTCACCATCCACAGTGATTTGGAACCCAAGAAAATAAAACCTGCCACTGTTTCCGCTTTTTCTCCGTTTGCCGTGAAGTGATGCCATGATTTTAGTTTTTTGAATGTTGAGTTTTAAGCCAGCTTTTTCACTCTCCTCTTCCACCCTCATCAGGAGTATTTAGTTCCTCTTTGCTTTCTGCCATTAGTGTCATCTGCATATCTGAAGTTGTTGATATTTCTCCCAGCAGTCTTGATTCTAGCTTGTGATTCATCCAACCCAGCATTTCACACGATGTACTTCAAATATAAGTTAAATAAGCAGGATGACAATTTACAGCCTTGATGTTCTCGTTTTCCGATTTTGAACCAGTCTGTTGTTCTATGTCTGGTTCTAATTGTTGCTTCTTGACCTGCTCTTGGACTTTAAATGTGGTCTCTCAAGAGGCAGGTCAGGTGGTCTATGTTCCCATCTCTTTAAGAATTTTCCACTATTGGCAACTAACTAATATTACTGAGTTAGGTGACTCAACATCGGCATTCACATGTATACGTATGAATGCCGATGTTGAGTTTCATCTGTCCAGAGGATTTTGCTAGTTTCTGATATGAATAGGAGCTCTAATTTTATGTTTGTTTTAGATTTTATTTCAAATAAAAGTTGCCTAAGGAAGGTCTCACATGAAACAAACATGTACTTTGTCATCGGCTTACTGTTTGTTTTTTGACTTAATTGAAAGCCAGTTAAAATTCATCTTTTTCCTGGATATAGAATGCATCTTCTTATAGATTGCCTTTCATGTGATGCTTTTCTTTTCACTCCAAGTTAGCATGGTTGAGGCTTGGACCTACTGTGTTTTATGCACCAGCTTACATCCAGCAGCTACTGTGATACCTGGCACGTACATGGCAGACACTCAAATCATTTTTGTAAGAATTAATGATTGGTCAATATAATCATTGTTAAGTTAGAATTAAGATGCAAATGAGATGTGCCTTCAATTTTAATTAAGAAATTTAATTTCTTGGAGAGGAAAACTAGCACCTGTGATGTTTCAGTTCAGTCACTCAGTCGTGTCTGACTCTTTGCGACCCCATGAATCGCAGCACGCCAGGCCTCCCTGTCCATCACCAGCTCCCAGAGTTCACTCAGACTCACGTCCATTGAGTCAGTGATGCCATCCAGCCATCTCATTCTCTGCTGTCCCCTTCTCCTGCCCCCAGTCCCTCCCAGCGTCAGAGTCTTTTCCAGTGAGTCAACTCTTCACATGGGGTAGCCAGAGTACTGGAGTTTCAGCTTCTGCATGATTCCTTCCAAAGAAATCCCAGGGCTGATCTCCTTCAGAATGGACTGGTTGGATCTCCTTGCAGTCCAAGGGACTCTCAAGAGTCTTCTCCAACACAGTTCAAAAGCATCAATTCTTCAGTGCTCAGCTTTCTTCACGGTCCAACTCTCACATCCATACATGACTACTGGAAAAACCATAGCTTTGACTAGACAGACCTTTGTTGGCAAAGTAATATCTCTGCTTTTCAATATGCTGTCTAGGTTGGTCATAACTTTTCTTCCAAGGAGTAAGCATCTTTTGATTTCATGGCTGCAGTCACCATCTGCAGTGATTTTGGAGCCCAAAAAAATAAAGCCTGACACTGTTTCCACTGTTTCCCCATCTATTTCCCATGAAGTGATGGGACCAGATGCCATGATCTTCGTTTTCTGAATGTTGAGCTTTAAGCCAACTTTTCCACTCTCCACTTTGACTTTCATCAAAAGGCTTTTTAACTTTCTTCACGGTCCAACTCTCACATCCATACATGACTACTGGAAAAACCATAGCTTTGACTAGACAGACCTTTGTTGGCAAAGTAATATCTCTGCTTTTCAATATGCTGTCTAGGTTGGTCATAACTTTTCTTCCAAGGAGTAAGCATCTTTTGATTTCATGGCTGCAGTCACCATCTGCAGTGATTTTGGAGCCCAAAAAAATAAAGCCTGACACTGTTTCCACTGTTTCCCCATCTATTTCCCATGAAGTGATGGGACCAGATGCCATGATCTTCGTTTTCTGAATGTTGAGCTTTAAGCCAACTTTTCCACTCTCCACTTTGACTTTCATCAAAAGGCTTTTTAATTCCTCTTCATTTTCTGCCATAAGGGTGGTGTCATCTGCATATCTGAGGTTATTGATATTTCTCCAGGCAATCTTGATTCCAACTTGTGCTTCTTCCAGCCCAGCATTTCTCATGATGTACTCTGCATATAAGTTAAGTAAGCAAGGTGACAATATACAGCCTTGATGTACTCCTTTTCCTATTTGGAACCAGTCCGTTGTGTGATGTTTAAATGGTCCTAAATCTAGATGTATATAATTGTAGTGACATTTGCTAGATGTATATAATTGTAGTGACATTTGCTACCATAACCTCTTGTGATATTTTGTTTGGACTTTTGATTTGGATTCTGTCCAATTGCTTCGCAGAATCACACATATAACTGCGTTTTAAATTTGCTTTTTTGTTTTTTGTTGCTGTTAAGGGGAAAGTAACTGTCTAAAATAGGTAAAGTACTTGATCTGCTATTTACAATATATTTCATATTATACAGATGGGAATATCTTTCAGTTATTTGAAGACAAGGATAAAGTAAATTATAATGGAGAGAAATTGAGGTATATTTTAATTGTGTAGTCAAGCATTTGTTAAAAGTAGAGAAATGGATAGCCAGCCATTAAGAAGAATGTGTAAATCTTTGTCCAGTATCCTGCCTATTAAGCATTTCTGACTCACAACCAGTTTTTCACAGCCAAAATAAACAGAGAGAATGGAACAATTATCTAATAGATTTAGGCAATCTTGAGGATTCTTGTTTCATACACTTTGTTTCCACTGGAGTATGGGATTCTAAAGAATGAGTGTGCTAGTTTTAATTAGTATTTTAGCAGCAGCTATTTGCATGTAAAATTTTTTAAATTTATTAAATAATCCCCTAGCAATTTTTATTTGTACTTTAACTTTCTTAGCAACTCCTTCCTTAATAAATCTAAAGTTATTAATAAATCTAGGCACACTCGAAAGGAAATTATTGAGTCTTCATTTTGTATGTCTAAATTATATTTTCTGGACTTTACCCTCTATCTTATTGTGGCTAAATGTATGATCTTGTATTTGTTTTCTAAAATAAGTGAAGTTCTATGTTCTTACATCTCTTTTCTCCAATAGTATAGGAAGTTCCTTATATTATAGCTTTCATTTCACTGATGACTTACTTTCTTTAATTGCATGCTTTAAAACCCTAATTCTAAAAATACTTCTGAAAAGTGAGGCATTACTAGTAGCAGTTAAACTGGAGTCTTTATTAAACTTAAGACTATCACTTATTTCTCCTCTGAGCTGCGTTTGTAAAAATTTTTATACTGTATTTAAACACATTTTAAGACATTCTTATGCACTTAATGGGTTGGACTTTATGCATTTGCAACAGTTTCTTCCTATTTTAGGCATAAAGCTTAAAGTTTAGACTGGCAGTGTAAGTGGTTATTTGATTGGAAAGTTGGAAAGAAGAGAAGTTCTGTCTTCATATACAGGATTTGTGGTGGTAAAATATTCACATGAAACTGTTTCATGGTCAGGGTGAGAGTACTGAACTGCAATAGGAGGGCAAAATAAGTGCTGATGTGTGGTATAGAGAACATCTCCCTAGCAAAGGCAGCACTCGGCCTTCCTTCTGCAGCATGTACAGTGAGGTAGTCCCTCACAGAGGTTTTATTAAATTCAGAGTCTTTGGGGGAGAGTTTGGGGAAGAGGGGTAGAGAACAGAAGCTTTGGGCTACAAGTTCCATAATGAACGTGGTGCTTGGTGGAGCTCCCCAGGTGTAGGCCTCTCCAGCCTCTGAATGTCCCATGCCTCTTGAGACCCTGGACTCTTTGTGCTTGGTCTGGAGCTGGGCGGAGGGAGTCTACCATCTACCACTGCAGAGTCTCAGTTCACTTCAGTTCAGTCACTCAGTCCTGTCCGACTCTTTGTGACCCCATGGTCTCCCTGCAGAGTCTCTAAGTAGACTTCCGCCACACCACGTGTGAGGTAGTGGTGTAATGACAAACGCGGGAATTTCACATGAGCTTTACCTCTGTACCTGTTTGTTCAGAGAGGACACCTAATTCATGGTGCGGGTTATGTTTGCGTCTGTTAAACCCAGTAAGTTTTGTTGTAAGTAGATTTCAGTCTGTTTTAATGTAACAGAGTTTTTTTGTCTGAATCTTCTGGCAGCCATCTCTCAAATGTTAACGGTAATAGCTGTCAGTAGCAAGGGTATCCGCCTACATCTTTTCTGCAGTGCTTGAAACCATCCCACTTCCTTTTTCTTTTTCCTTAAGAACTGATTACTGACACTTGGGAATTATAATCAGATTTCATCAATCTTTATGGAAAGGTTACCAGTTATTGCACTGAAAAATAGGCATTTGTCTCTAATAGTAAGTGTTTCTCTAGGTATGTCTCTCTCAGTTCATTGCTTTTAAATACCTCTTAGGTGAATGAATGCTTTGTGTCATGGCCTGATTTAATACATTTAAAGCAGACTTTATTGATGGCTTTCTTACTTTCAGTTATATGGGAGGGGGAATAATTTAATAGAGACTTTTCATAGGATCTTTTGGTTGCTTAGATGTCCTTGGGGTAGTAAAGAATGACTGGTGTCAGTTACTTGTGTTGTGATACAAGCTCCAGAATCAATATTTGCATTGAAGAGTTGAGAACAGTGAGGATTTTTATGGTGGGGATGGACATATTGAGTGTTGGGCTATACCTTCGGTGTGTATTCCTTCATTTTGTTCTCTAATGACTCTCAGAGGCTAGATTCAGTCACTCCAGTTTTAGAGAATAGAAGGCTTGGTTATGAGATTTGTCCTTGGGCACTCGGCTAGTACTTTAAAAACAAAAAATAACTTGAATCCAGATCTCTCTGGCTTTTCTTGTCACAGTTCTTAGAGTGTTTCCATTATCGCAGATGAGTGAAATGTTGGGCGGAACAAAGATACAGCCGCTTTATCAGCTCCATCACCCTCGTTCTTACCCTCCTCTCTGTTTCTAATGTTCTTCAGCATTAACTGGCGAATTTTAGGAGCCTGCCAAGGTGTCTGGCTCATTGTGTTCAATACAACATAGGCTTGTTTAATTTAGCGGTGCTCTGAGATGAAAGGTTCGTGACGGCCAAGTACAAACAGACCTTCTGTGGGATGTTAATTTTGTTATAGGAGAGAATGCTTGTTTTTCCTTGCTCTGTGTTAATAAAGAATCTGGCACATTTTCTCATCAGTTAAAAAGGACTTTGACTTGTTTAAATCTGTGTAATCAAAGGGAAGCGAGTGGTTCTGATAAACATTTTTCTTTGTGCAGTTTTTGGTTAGTTCCATTTTATACCTGCCAGCAAAGTGCAGTTTGTGTGCTCTTTTGTTCTTTTCTTCTTTTACTTTGAATTTTATTTTATGATTGGTTGCTGTGGGGATTTGGTGGTAGGAAAATAAATCATTTCCTCATTTGAACAGATCGTACGTTTGTGTGTGTGTGTGTGTGTGTTTACGACAGGTTATCCTGTGGTAGGCAAAGTGATTCAGTCAGGCCCCTGCATGGAGGTGTCACTATATGATTTTGTGTAGTAATTTTTTTTCATAACAGCTCTATTGACATGTAATTCACATACCATAAAGTTCATCCATTTAAAACAGAAAATTCAATAGATCTTTCTGTATTCACAGAGTTATGCACGGATCCCCAGTCTCATTCCAGAACATTTTAATCATCCCAAAAACAAACCCCAGACCTAGTAGCAGTCACTTTCCATTCTTCCCTCTCTTTAGTCTCTGGCAGCCACCATTTCTACTTTGTGTGTCTCTGAATTCGGAGTATGTCATATAAATGGAATTATACAATACGTGTGACCTTTTGTGTCTGACTTCTTTCACTTAGCATGTTTTTGAGGTTCATCTGTGTCATAGCATATATAAGAATTCATTCTTTTTTGTTGTTAAATAATATTCTACGGCATAGATAGATAACATTTTGTTTACTCATCCGTTGATGGCCACTTAGGTGGTTTCCAGGTTTTGGCTGTTGTGAATGCTGCTGAGAACATTCATGTCTTAAGTTTTTTGGGTGGACGTCTGCTGTCATTTCTCATGGATCTATATCTGAGAGTAGAATTGCTGCCTCTCATGGTAACTCTATGTTTAACTTTTTGAGGGATTGCCAGACTGCTTTCCAAAGCGGCTGCACTCTTTACCTTCCCATCAGCAGTGTTAGAGGATTCCATCCTGGCCAACGCTTGTTACTTTTTGTTTTGTTTTTCATAGTAACCATCCCAGTGGGTGTGAAGTGGTCTCTCGTGGTAATTTTAATTTGCATTTTCCTTAATGGCTGCTGCTGCTGCTGCTAAGTCACTTCAGTTGGGTCTGACTCTGTGCGACCCCTTAGACGGCAGCCCACCAGGCTCTCCCGTCCCTGGGATTCTCCAGGCAAGAACGCTGGAGTGGGTTGCCATTTCCTTCTCCAGTGCAGGAAAGTGAAAAGTGAAAGGGAAATCGCTCATTCGTGCCCGACTCTTAGCGACCCCATGGACTGCAGCCTACCAGGCTCATTCGTCCATGGGATTTTCCAGGCAAGAGTACTGGAGTGGGGTGCCATTGCCTTCTCCGCCCTAATGGCTAATGATGTTCAATATCTTTTCATGAGCTTCTTGGTCACTTGTATATTTTTTAGAGAAATGCCTATTCACTTTCTTTTCCCACTTTAAAAATGGGATTGTCTTTTTATTGTTGAGTTATTTTTGTGTATTCTAGATTTCTTTGTATACTTTAGATGCACCCCTCTGCCCTCCACATAGGTCTTTATCAGAGATATGAATTGTAAAATTTTCCTCCCTTTCTGTGGATTGTCTTTTCAGTTTTTTAAAAGAATGTTCTTTGAAGAACTTTTTTAATTTTTGAGAAGACAAACTTCTGTTTTTCTTTGGTTGCTTATGTTGTCTTGCCTCTATTTGAAATTTTCTGCAAGTTAAAAAAATTGCACCTTATTTCTATACATCTGATTTTAAAAGTTGCTGCAAAATTAAATGATCAGCTCTTAACTATATAATGGGTAGAGGTATTTAAACATCTTTCATATTTTCAAATATTCTCATCTAATACAAGGTGAGAAGACCAAGTTTCCTAACCTAAAACCCAGTGTGCATTTTTTAAGTTAGAAATAATGTCTTTCAGTGTTCTGCCTAGCTCAGAATGCCTGGGACATTCTGTGAACATTTTCAGTGTTTTGTATATACTAAGCCCTTGACTAACTAGACTTGGGGATCCGGAGGTGAGTGGGCCATGGCTCTATCCTCAAAGAACTAAAGCTCACATGCCAAGCTAAAAGCATCCACAGACAGTGGAGACCCATGGAAGGGAGGAAGGAGTACTCTCCTGTATCTGGGTGAGAATGCCTCACTGAAGAGTGGACACTTGAAGCAGCTCTATTGAGATATAATTTATATACCACGAAGTTCACCCATTTAAAGCATGCAACTCAGTAGATTTCAGTACATTCACAAGAGTTGTGCTCAATCCGAAAAGATGGGTGGCAATCAGAACTTTTTGTTAGGGTCTTTGATTTTGTCCTCCAGTTTCTTGCTACTGTGTACACCGTGTGTCTAGACCAGGTGTCTTGTAGCCACGGTATTTAGAATTCTTAGTGTAATAACATGTAGAAATGGATGTGATGACTTTGATGCCTAGAAGTGAGCCTGAAGAAAACCACTTTACTTTCTTCAGGTTTTCCAAGTTCTCAGAAAGGAAAATATCCTGCTTACCAGTCAGTTCAGCATTGGGTGGGGAAGGGTGTGTGTCTCTCTCTAAGCTAAAGCCCAAGTAATTCCATACAGTCAGAGCATAAAATGTGAGGCAAGGAGTAACAGGTGTGTGGCTGCAGCGGAAGATTGATTGTAGGGAGCTGGGTGTGTCCTGTTAAGTTTAGATCTTGTCCCTGTTGATGCTGGAGCCGCTCTCCAGCAGGGGGAGCGTGATGTAGCCGCTCTGGCCACTGTGTTATGGATGCTGCCTGCGGGAGCAGGACTGGAGACCAGAGTCTCATTAGGCTGTTGCGTTAGTCCAGTAAGTGAGGACCTGAACCAGGGTACTTGTGACAGAGTTGGATAAGACTCAGGCTGGAAATGTTTAGGAGCCATCAGTCAGGAATCCTGGCTACAAGTAACAGAAATCCTCCTTAAGTTTAAACTATCTTAAGTTAAAAGAGGAATTAATTGGAAGATTCTTGGAGAAGGTTGTAAAAGATATGAAATGCTGCAGAAACTAAAACAACCCAGGGACCTTGGGGATTGGAAGAGGTCTCATCATCACAGGGACTCTTTCTCCCAACTCTGGGCCCTTGGGCTTCTGCATAGGGCAGGGGCCGTCTTCATACTCTCTTGCCAAGAGGAAGAAAAAGCTCCTCTCTCTCAGCTCATTTTTAAAATCCCAAGGGCTCTCTTGGCTTTGAGTTTTTTGCCTTCACCAGGCATGGGTGTCTCTGAAAGCTGTCTCCCCCCATCACGTTGGGAGTTCCCAAAAAGAGGAAGGTTGTTGTGGGCAGAGCCAACCGTGCACTCATGCTCGGGGAGTCCTGAGCCGGAGGAGATCTGAGGAGGAAGAGTGCCTCCCTCTTGTGTGTCTCCGGTAGCCTGTGATGGCACCATTGCCATCGAGAATGCAGGTTCAGCGAGCAGGCAAACTGCAGTGCCGTGAGTTCAGTTTCAGACCAGCTTCGACCGGGACATGGAACTAACCACAACTTGTATGTTACATATTTTTATGATTATTTGACTGGTTTGCCTTTCTTCATAATTAAAAGTCTCATGAGGACAGGAACTATCTTGTTTTCTTCATTCTGAACTTTCAGAGCATAGTATACTTGACACATAACAGGTATTCAGTGAATATCTATGTGAATGATTCAGGTGAACACGTTCAGCACGCAGCTGAATGTACAGTTTGGATCTCAGTTGAGGATAGGAAGTATAGATTTGGGAGTTACCAATGTAGGGCTATGTAGTGGACATAGTGGCTAAGGGACTGTTATAAAAGTTCAGATACTGTGTAGACCTGAAATTTTCATGTCCAGGTAATGAAATTATGCCTTTTTCCTTTGCCATGCCAAGTATTATCAGTAATTATCTACTGACAGTCCTGATAATTAGTTTTTTAAAGTTCGTGACTAAAATTGATTTGTGATAGGTAGGGAAATAAAGGTGATAAAGACAGATTCTGTTTCCTTTTAAGAATAACTGACTCATAGGATGAAACCTTGGGTATGATTTCAGATCACTCCTGTAAGTTCTCACAAAAGATGTTTATAAAACACTTGGAACAATACAGATTGTACTAAGAAAATGTGCTTTGATCAACTCTGGAGATACAAAGCAGGGAACTTAATAAATCAAGTCCTATTTGTGAATGGAAAGGACTGGAAGTTCACCTTAAAAGTAAGAACTGAGTTTACAGCAAGACCTAAATTTTGTATTCTGAATAGCAGATGTTAACTTATTTTCATCTTTTATGTAAAAAAAAAAAAAAAAAAAGAATTGCAGGTTTCAGATTTTGGCATCTTGAAATCTGACTCCTGATTCCTATCTCTTAATAGCTTTTGGAACACTAGTCTAGAAATGGAATTTCACTTTGGTTTTTTACCCTTTAATTTTGAGGTGACTGTGCTGCCAGCTCTGTCTTTCCTCTATATTCAAGAAAACCAAATCACAGGTATCTTGGATATGGTATAATTTTTATTATTTAAATATTAGAAAAATAGGGTCTTATTTATCTAAAGTAGTAATGTTACGTTGATACTTGGGAAAGGTGGTTTTTTGGGTTTTGGGCTTTTTTTTTTTTTTCATTTTAATGCATAAATACAATTGTATTACTTTTATGGGTTAAACACTCTCATCCTACCACCTTGCCATATGACAAGATATTATAGTAAATTGCATGTATTTTAAGTGTCTTTGTTTCTTGCCTAGATTCCTTTCTTACCCTCCTAGTAGAAATGGGAGCCATATTCGTTTATTTTTCGCCAAAGAATTTTAACTAAATTTGCCTGACTCCCAGTGCAGGCAAGTGTCTTTTAGCAAGTCAATTTAAAGGAGCATTTCTAAAAACTCAAATTGCATAGATTATAGCATTCCAGCTTTTTAAATTACTGTTAAGATATAATGTTTAAAATATGACACAGGTGATTTTCTTTTGGTTTATAGATTAATGCTTATTCTTTCAAATAGGTTCAACACATATCTGATAGACTAAGACTATGTGCCTTCTGAATTTTACCAAGGCTTCTTCAAGACTGGGAAAGAGAATACATTTCAGATCTTAATGATAAAGTCAAAATTATGAGTTTGACTCCTGCATAAACTAGTTAAGTTATAAATGGGAAAATTGCCATGCTGAGACCCCAGACCCCAGCGAACTGTATCCTTTTTGAAATCAGTTACAGAGCTGAAATGAAAGAAGGTTGATTTCTGGAGATACCCCTTATCAGCTCCTGGAGAAAAAAAAACTTTAAATACCTCTAATATAGTTCAGCTTATTCTGTATTCAGAAATGATTTTTTTGTATCAAGAGTTTCTTACCTTCATTCTTTTCTAGTTAATTTTTCAGAGGTAGCATCATTGAAAATAGAGAACTTCACAGCCTAGATGTCAGAGAGGGGTTCGTCAGCAGCCCTTACGGATGGTGGTGCACAGTGGCCCTTGAGGGGAGAGGCCTGACTCTTTCATGCCGCTGGGCCCAGGGCTCATCAGGGCCACTCCTCTGCTGCATCACTTTCACGTATGCCGTATCTCCACTCCTTAGTTCTTGAATTTTTTTGATGACTATTAAATATAATTTTATCATATATAACTTTGTCATATAATTTTATTACCATATCATTCATGATGAAAGTGAGAGGAGAGTGAAAAAGTTGGCTTAAAACCCAACATTCAAAAAACAAAGATCATGGCATCTGGTCCCATCACTTGATGGGAAATAGATGGGGAAACAGTGAGAGACTTTGTTTTGGGGGGCACCAAAATCACTGCAGATGGTGACTGCAGCCATGAAATTAAAAGATGGTTGCTCCTTGGAAGAAAAACTATGACCAACCTAGACAGCATATTAAAAAGCAGAGACATTACTTTGCCAACAAAGATCCACCCAATCAAAGCTATGGTTTTTCCGGTAGTCATGTGTGGATGTGAGAGTTGGGTTATAAAGAAAGCTGAGTGCCAAAGAATTGATGCTTTTGAACTGTGGTGTTGGAGAAGACTCTTGAGAGTCACTTGGACTGCAAGGAGATCCAAGCAGTCCATCCTAAAGGAAATCAGTTCTGAATATTCGTTGGAAAGACTGATGCTAAAGCTGAAATTCCAATACTTTGGCCACCTGATGTGAAGAAGTGACTCATTGGAAAAGACCCTGATGCTGGGAAAGAGTGAAGGCGGGAGGAGAAGGGGACGACAGAGGATGAGATGGTTGGATGGCATTACCGACTCGATGGACCTAAGTTTGAGCAAGCTCTGGGAGTTGGTGATGGACAGGAAAGCCTGGCATATTGCAGTTCATGGGGTCGCACAGAGTCAGACACAACTGAAAGACTGAACTGAAAAATAATTATAAAAGGAGCATTAAATAATGGGGGAGGAGGAACATCCAAATAGTTTACCCCTACCCAGATTTAGTCTAATTAAGGAAGGTTTTGTCTGAGTTAATTGAAATGCACCTCTGATTAAGTGTGTGTAGAATTTAGGCTAATGTGTTGCCTAGCAGTTGTAAAGACTGGTGATTCTAAATAATATATGCATACTCTGTAAACTGACATTTCTAATGGACTTTAGCTGTGGTTTCTGTAGTTTAAGTAGCTGATGAATCTTGATTATGCTCTCAGTAAACAGTCTTTCTCACTAGACAGAGAATGCAGACACTTTTCAACCAGCGCTTGCTCCTGTGTTAGTCACACCCGAATTTAATAAGTTTCATTCTGCATCTCAGAAGTAGTGAAATAGTGTGCAGAAATGCTCTTAAGGGTGGAAGTGTGTGGTTTGTAGGCTTCTTTTACAGATGTGTTGCCATGAAACCTTGTATATAGAACAGCTAATCTTCAGATGGCAGTAGAGGTCTGGACTGGCCCTCACACAAGCTCGAGGAAGCTCCATTTGAAACCGTTGTTCAGGCTGTTGTGAATGAAAGGTTGAGTCTGGGAAGGAATGAAGGATATAAATTACTTGTCCATATATCCTATTTGTTAATACTTTATACTGTATTATTTACTTATGTGAAAAACACGGGTGCAATTTAAAATGTTTGACACCACCATACACATGGTCAGAAATAATAATCACACTGGCAGCTACTCTACCCCATAACTCTAAGGCGACAGACTCTTCATCTTAGAGGAAAGACCTTGCCTGACTTGCCAAGATTATGATAATGAAGGGTACCCAAAAGCCAAAGCGAGGAAGAGTAATTATCCTATATACCTATCCTGTCAACAGTGTTGTTCTCTCTTCCATGGTAAGACGTAGTCCGATTAAAGTGAATTAGAGAATAATAACCACACTGAGAATAAACACCACGTGCTCATGGTTTTAACAGTTCACGTTCTCAGACAGCTGTGGTCCCTGTGGGGGCCTGGCTGGGAGACTCACTGCTAAGGAGTTTAAGATTTCTTCTGTTCTGTTCATCACGGGGAATAGCTCAGTCATCTTGGGCAGGTTCTTAAAGTCCTTGATGCTCTACCAGTCTGTGAAATGCTTCATCACAGAATTGC
Organism: Cephalophus harveyi; assembly: GCA_006410635.1. Lineage (NCBI taxonomy): Eukaryota > Metazoa > Chordata > Mammalia > Artiodactyla > Bovidae > Cephalophus > Cephalophus harveyi. The sequence goes on from SJYT01055559.1 coordinate 93,066, forward strand.
CATGAGGGCAAGTGGAAGTGCTGCATCTGAAGTGGTTAGCACAGTGCCTGGCATGTTATAAACCGTCAGTAGAAGTTAGGTGACGGACGTTAACAAGAGGGCAGTAATGGTTGGAGGAGGTGTTGTGAAGAAGCACAGATTCGGCTCTCGGCTTTAGCGGAACTCCACTGCGACAGGTATCATTTTACCTTTTTAATTAAAGTAAATATTGGAGGCGAGTTGGAAAAGCTTCATAATGAAAACTTTGTTTACTCTCAGCTGTTGAATGTCTCTTCTTTTTGGACATGTTTCCTACCCTTTTACTTAAAAATTTTTTATTTCCATTTTTACAAATCTGAAAAGCAGAAATGAAAAGATAAAATTACAGAATATGCTGGTTAGTTTTTCGTCTTTCATTTTCATGGTTATTGCTTCTCTACAGGAATGAAAATATTCACAAACTGTGCTCACAGAACTTGTGGTCTGGAATGCCGTGGTTACCGAATATTTAGGAGCCACCAGGGAGGTCTATTTAGGAGATTAGCAGTGTTTAATGTGGATGTGAGTTTGGATATGATGTGTTTAAAACATGTGACAGAATCATTTTGTCAGTCAGAATTTACTAAAAGCTTATCACCTGATAAAATTGTTCCTTTGAGAACAGAAAACATGATAGTTCAAAGACAGCTTAAAATTTTTAGGAAAGGAATAACAGTTTCTAAAGGAATCTGAAGCACAGTACATCAACGGTTTTCTCTAACAAGGGATATTTATTGATTTTTTTTGTCCATTGCATGAGTTCATTGGATTCTTTTATTAAAAAAATCCTAAAAGAGGAGTACCACTGCACAAGAGAATATATAGTATAGATTTTCAAATGGATGCCCTTGATAAGCTGTAAACTGTCGTATATATTAATGGCAAGAGGTGTGGACCTATTGAGTTTTATTTTTGATGAATAAATAAGCTTATATCTTCTGTCAGATGTAATTACCATCTTTGGTCCAATTGACATGGAATTCTCTAAAATCAGCAGAGGAGAATGTGCTATGGCATAGTATCACACATCTGATACTAACAGGGACCTGACTTAAAGTTGCCTAGTTGTTAATAGATAATTAATTAATTATGGGTCTTGCTACATGTTTTTCAAATCTTTTTATACTTCTAAACTGGCAGAATCTCTTAGAGATGACAAGTTCCACTCTGTGTTTGGAAGTACTTTTTTTTTTTTTTAACATTTGTCCTAAATTTACTTAGGTTTCAAAACATACCTTTGTTCTGGAATTTTAAGCTGTCAGTGTCTAATTCTTTATTCATCTTATCAGTAGCATTTGTTATTTTAACTTTATATTAGAAGAATAATCATCCTGTTTCCATTGATATTCTTTAGTTGGGTTATTTAAATGCAGTGACTAACACCTTACAGACTAGATGCAGAATGGCTTTGTAATTTGCTGCTGACCATGCTGCCTGAAATCCAGAACCTACAACAGTGACAGACAGAGTACATGTGCAGTAAATGTTTATTTGAATTAATGAATTGCTCTAGGCTAGCTTGTGGTTATAATATTTTCAAAATTAAGTGACCAAGCATTCAGTACTGGTAGTTTAGCTAAACATTTGGGCTTTGTTTGAAGCCAATAAACAGACTGCTGTGTAATCCAGGAAGACCAGTCTGTTCACTTTCCCGTCCAATAGTAATTTACTTTTACAGTTGTGTTTATATAGAGTAAAGGTCAAAAGAAAAGATGTATTTGAGGCAGTTATATCAGTTGCTTCATTACAATGAAAGATTTTCAATATGCTAATGAAAAGGGGCAATTTAGAATGGATATTGTAAAATATAAGCAGTTATTTTTTCCCCAGCTTTATTGAGACATAATTGACCTGCAATAAATGGCATGTGTTTAAAGTGTACAATTTAATCTGTTCTGACAAACACTTACACCCTTGAAGCCATCACCACAGTGAGAACACTGACAGTACCCATGGTGGAAAAAGCTTCTTTGTGCTCTTGGTAAAGCCACCCTCACACCTTTCTGCTTGTATCTCCATGCAGCCACTGATCTGTAGCTGTAGATTAGTTTGCCTGTTCTAGGGTTTTATGTAAGTGGATTCATGTACTCTGTACTCATTTTTGCCTGGCTTCTTTCACTCAGTGTAGCTATTTCAAGGTTCATTCATGTTGTTGAGTGTATCAGTAGTTTTTTCCTTTGTTCCTGAGAAATATAAATACTCCACAGTGTATGTATGTGTTCCCTGTTGATGGTCATTTGTGTGTTTCCAGTACAGACGATTATAAATAAAACTGATCTGAAAGTTTGTATACAAGTCTTTGTATGGACATATGCTTTCTTTTCTCTTGGGCAGATACCTAGGAGTGGGATGGCTCTCTCCTGTGGTAGGTTATGTTTAAGTATTTAAAAACCATCAAATTGTTTTTCAAGTTGTCATGTCCTTTTACATTTATCACCAGCAGTGCATGAGAGTTCCAGTTACTCCACATCTCTGTCAGCAGTTAATATGGTCAGTCTTTTTAATTCTAGTCATTCTAATAAATGTGTCGTGGTATTATCTCATTGTGCTTTTAATTTGCATTTTCCTAATGACTAATGTGTTGAGTACTTTTTTATGTGCTAATTTGCCATTTCTTTGTGAAAGGTCGGATCTGTTATTCATTGATTATATTTTTTTGTTTTCTTATTGCTGACTTTTGAGAGTTCTTTATATATTCTATATGTAGATTCTTTGTTAGATAAATGATCTGCAAATATTTTCTCCAAGTCTGATTTGTCTTTTAATTTTCTTAACGGTGTTTTTCAAAGAGCAAAAGTTCTTAAGTTTGACGTTCAGTTTATCAGTTTTTCTAATTTATGGGTTATGCTTTTGGTATCATATTTAAGAAATCTTTACCTAATCCTTGATCAGAGAGATTATCTCCTGTTGTCTTGTAGAAGTTTCATAGTTTTAGGCTTTTACATTTAGGGATATGATCCATTTTGACTTGATTTTTACGTGTGATACAAGGTGTGATCAGAGTTCGTATTTTTTGCATATGGATATCTGGTTGTTCCAGCACCATCTGTTGAAGTGACTGTTCTCTCTTCACTGAATTGCCTTTGCACCTTAGTCAGAAGTCACTTGTGGTCTATTTTGGAGTCTGTTTTGTTCCATTTGTCTTTTGTCTGCCATTATGCTTCTACTATGCTGTCTTATGGAGAAGGGAGTGGCACCCCACTCCAGTACTCTTGCCTGGAAAATCCCATGGACGGAGGAGCCTGGTAGGCTGCAGTCCATGGGGTCGTGAAGAGTTCGACACAACTGAGTGACTTCACTTTCACTTCTCACTTTCATGCGTTGGAGAAGGAAATGGCAACCCACTTCAATGTTCTTGCCTGGAGAATCCCAGGGGACAGCGGAGCCTGGTGGGCTGCCATCTGTGGGGTTGCACAGAGTCGGACACAACTGAAGTGACTTAGCAGCAGCAGCAGCAGCATGCTGTCTTAATTATTGTAGCGTTATACTCAGGGTTAAAATTGGTAGTATTAGTCCTCCAATTTTGTACATTTTTTTCAAAGTTGTTTTGGCTATCCATATAAAATTTAGCATCAACTTATCAACATATATATATATTGTACTGAATCTATATGTCAATTTGGACTTCCCAAAATAAAAAATGGAAACAGTGACAGACTTTATTTTCTTGGGCTCCAAAATCACTGAAGATGGTGATTGCAGCCATGAAATTAAAAGATAATTGCTCCTTGGAAGAAAAGCTATGACAAACCTAGACAGCATGTTAAAAAGCAGAAACATCACTTTAGTGACAATGGTCTGTATAGTCAAAACTATGGTTTTTCCAGTAGTCATGTGAGATGTGAGAGTTGGACCATAAAGAAGGCTAAATGCTGAAGTATTGAACTGTGGTGCTGGAGAAGACTCTTGAGAGTCACTTGGATAGCAAGATCAAACCAGTCAATCATAAAGGAAATCAACCCTGAATATTCATTTGAAGGACTGACACTGAAGCTGAAACCCCAGTACTTTGGCCACCTGATGTGAAGAGCCAGCTCATTGGAAAAGACCCTGATGCTGGGAAAGACTGAGGGCAGGAGAAGAAGGGGACGACAGAGGATGAGATGGTTGGATGGCATCACCGACTCAGTGGACATGAGTTTGAGCCAACTCCAGAAGATAGTGAAGGACAGGGAGCCTGGTGTGCTGCTGTTCATTGGATTGCAAAGCGTTGAACAAGACTGAGTGAAGAACAAAGAGCAAAGATGGCACTAGTGGTAAAGAACCCGGCTGCCAACGTAGGAGACGTAAGAGACGCGGGTTCAGTCACTGGGTCGGGAAGATCTCCTGGGGGAGGACACAGCAACACACTCTGGTGTTCTTGACTAGAGAATTCCATGGACAAAGGAGCCCTCGTGGGCTACAGTCTTTAGGGTCTCAAAGAGTTGGACCCTACTGAAGCAGCCTAGCTCGTGTGCATGTGTATGTCAGTTTGGAGAGAATTGACTTCTTAGAACAGTATTAAGTCTTCCAGCCCATGAAGATGTTTTATTTCTCTCCTTTATTTATGTCATTAATTTCTCTCAGCAGTGTTTTAAAGTACAGATCTTGCATATCTTTTGCCAGATTTAGGCCTATTTCATGTATTTTGGCCTTATTATAAGTGGTATTTTTAAAAATGTCAGTATAAAATTGTTCATTACAATTCAGAAATATAGTACAATTTATGAAAATACAATTTGATATGTATATAGATAGCCAAAAGATTCATTCAGTTTTTTCCATAAGATGACTCTGGTAATGCTTAATTGTCTTTAACTTCATACAAAACAATTTTCTTAGATTGTATTTTGATAGTTATCATCAGTGTGCATTAAAAAAAACTTAAATTGGTGAATTTTTGTGTAGTCATTTTAATATTGAAGATGGAAAAAAAGCAACGTTTTTGGTGTGTTATGCTTTATTTCAAGAAAGGTAAAAACAACTGAAATGCAAAAAAAAAAGATGATAGCATATGGAGAAGATGCTGTGATTGAAAGTGTCAAAAGTGGTTTGTGGTTTCATGCTGGAGATTTCTCACTGATGCTCTGCATTCAGGTAGACCAGTTGAAGTTAATAATGATCAAATCAAGATATTAATTGAGAACAGTCTGTGTTACACCCTTCTGGAGACAGCTGACATACTCGAAATATCTGTATCAAGTGTTGAAAATCATTTGCATTGGCTTGGTTTTGTTAATCACTTTGATGTTTGGATTCCACTAAGTTAAAAACGAAAAAACCTCCTTGACTGAATTTCCACATGTGAGTCTTTACTAAAATATAATGAAAATGTTCCATTTTTAAAACAAATTGTGATGGGCAATGAAAAGTGAATACTGTACGGTAATGTGGAATGGAAGATAAGAGGGGACAAGCAAAATGAACCAGCACCAACCACACCAAAGACCGGTCTTCATCCAAAGGAGATCTTGTGTATATGGTGAGATTGGAAGGGAGTTCTCTTATTATGAGCTCCTGGAAAACCAAGCAGATCCAACAAGTACTGCTCCCAATTAGACCAACTGAAAGCAGCACTCGAAGAGAAACATCCAGAATTAGTCAACAGAAAACGCATGATCCTCCCTCAGGATAATGCAAGACCACCTGTTTCTTTGATGACCAGGCAAAAACTGTTACTACAACTTGGTTGTTAAGTTCTGATTCATCCGCCGTATTCACCAGACATTGCACCTTTGGATGTCCATTTATTTTGGTCTTTACAAAATTCTCTTAATGGAAAAATTTCAACTCCTTGGAAGACTGTAAAAGGCACCTGAAACAATTCTTTACTCAAAAATATAAAATGTTTTGGGAAGATGAAATTATGAAGTTGCCTGGAAAATGGCAGAAGGTAATGGAACAAAATGATGAATATGTTGTTCAATAAAGTTCTTGGTGAAAATGAGAAATGTGTTTTATTTTTACTTAAACTGAAGGAACTTTTTGGCCAGCCCAGTAGATCTTATATCCTGCAACTGTGCTAAACTCACTTATTCTCTAGGGTCTGTTGCATTCTTTATATAAATAATTGTTACTCCTCATCTTAGAGGGAAATTATTCAGTTTTTCATCATTAAGTGTGATGTTAGCTGTAGTTTTTTTGTGGATTCTCTTTATCAGATTGAGGATATTCTCTTGTATTTTTAGTTTGTTAAGAGTTTTCTCAGGAATGGATTTGTTAGGTATGTTTCTGCATTTATTGGGATAATTGTATAATTTTCATTAGTTTGTTAATATGGTAAATTACATTGAATATATTTCAGATTGTAAACCAGCCTTGCATTCCTTGGATAAACCCCATGAGGTCATGATATATTATCCTTTTTATATATTGCTGGGTTTGATTTGCTAAAATTTTGTTTGCAATTTTTGCATCTGTTTTCATGAGGGACATAATAGCTTCTTGTAATGTCTGCTTATCTTCAGTATCAGGTTAATGCTGGCTTGATAGAATAAATTGGAAATTATTTTCTCCTGTTCAATATCTGAAAGAATTGGTAATTTTCTTTTTCTTTAGTGTTTGTTAAGAGTTCACAAATAAGGCCATCTGGATCCAGAGTTTTCTTTGAGGGAGGATTTTAAACTATAAATTCAATTTTAGAAATAGATTCAGGGCAAAAAAAAAAAATAGATCTGGTTCTATTCAAGTTATCTGTTTCTTTTTGAGTGGGTTTTGGTATTTTGTATTTTTCAAAGAGTTTGTCCATTTCATCTGTCAAATTTATTGCCATAAAAGTTTTATTGTAGTCTCATATCTTTTTCATATCTGGAGATTTTTCCTTCTTCATACTGTGTGTAAGTGTAATTTTAGTTATTTTTCTTTTTTGCTAAATTTTTCTAATTTTATACAATCTAGTTCTTTAAGGTCTTAATTTAGGTTGTTTCCCTCCCAAGATAATTGAGAATATTTAGGCTCAGAGAAGTTGAGACAGCAGTTAAAAATGCCAGCCCTCTATCCATTTTCTTAATGTCATAAATGCTGTGATAGAGGCAAGTAAAAATGCAATGGGAACATACAAGAATAGAGGTGAACCTGTGAAGAGTAGGAGGACCTCTCTGGCGACTTTGACGTCCCAGGAGTTTTATTCTGTTGAGGTCTGGGATAAATCTGTCAGACCAAATGCAAAGTATTAGTTCCTACAGTTTATTCTGCATTGGTTGCTGATCTCCCTCTCGGTTGCTGTATTCTGAAAAATGAGTCAGAGTATTCCAAGAGTAACTCTGCATATACCTAATACTCCTTGGGGTTAATCGACAGATCTGCTTTTTATTTCTATGAATACTGTTTGCAGTGGTCATGGTAACGCTAGCTGTAACAGTGGTGGCAGGTGTTGCTGACAAGAGTGTGTTGAATAGGAGGAAAACCTGGGGGTGGAATGTGAGGGGATTGTTAAAAAGATTTACATCAGTATCTCACTGCGAACTTAGTAACGAGTATTTCTCAAACTATTCCTTGTTTAACAGGTTATAACTTTTTAAAAAAGTAATTTTATCATTAAAAAGCCATAATTCTATAGTTATTTTATAAATGGAGTGAAATCAGCATAATGTAGTAACATCTCAGAGTCCATATTACAAGGTTGAGTTCTGTTCCAATCTGAATCAAGGTACTATATTTAGGGATTTTGAAAAATACATAACAGCTGTTTGCTGGGAGGCACTAATAGAACTTGTGGTCAAATGTAGGGAAGAAACAAAAGGGAAGAAAGTGGAGTTATTTTCAAGTGGCCACGAGGGCCAAGAATCATGTGTATTATTTTATTTTCTCTTAAAAAAAAAGCAATGTGAACCTGAGCCTTTTTTTTTTTTATGGTTGGAAGCACAAGCTACTCCTTTAACTGGTTGCTTCTCAAAACTAAAAAATTTTCCATTCCATAGGTTTGTAGAGGAGAAAAATAGCAGTGGGATTAAGCAGCTAGTTTTGATAGTGTCAGGACCGGAACCCAGACTCCTGAGTCAGACACCTGGATTCTAACCCAGCTTCCCTCTTTTGTACTCTGTGTAGCCATGAGTTTAGCTTAATGGTACTTTTCTTCTGGTTGTGGTTTAAATGAAAAACTGAATGAGTTATCACTCAGATGTTTAATACTATTTTGGGTAGGGATCCCATTTTCCTCTTCTCAAGGATAGAGGAAATAATTAAGGGTCATGCAGCTAAGAAGCTACTTAGAGTTCTTGTGTCTGAAAGTGACTCCATCTCATCCACTGCATCTACTTTATTTTTTTAACTGACATATAGTTGATTTAAAATGTGTTAATTTCTGCTCTCAGCAGAATGACTCAGTTATATACATACATACATTCTTCTTTATATTCTTTTCCACTATGGTTTATCCAGGATATTGAATATAGTTCCCCATGGTATACAGTAGGACCTTGTTTATCCACCCTATATGTAATAGTTTTCATCTGCTAACCCCGTACTCCCAATCCTTCCCTTCCCCTATCTCCTTCCCCCTTGGCAATCACAAGTATGTTCTCTGTGTCAGTGAGTCTGTTTCGTAGATAGGTTCTATTCGTGCCATATTTTAGATATAAGTGATATCATATGGTATTTATCTTTCTGTTTCTGACTTGACTTAGCATGATAATCTCTAGTTGCATTCATGTTGCTGCGAATGGCATTATCTCATTCTCTTTTTATCCACTTTTAGAATTACAAGTCTTTTTTAATTGAACAAACATAACTGAATGTCCATGCATTGTCTGTCTTCCTAAAAAAATTTAAAGTCGGGAAATTGATCATGTCCCTACCCCAGCACCCAGCAAAATGCCTGATTGCAACCCCATCTTTATCCATTCATCTGTTAATGGATACTGGGCATTGTCTGTTTATTCAGATCAAGAGGAACCTATAAAGGCCTAGTTTGTGCAAATTATCTGGGCTGAGCATATTTTCTCATTCTTTCCTTTTCACCATAGAGATTCTGATGGATACTTCAGAGAGCTATACGACACAGTCTCCTAACTTATTCCTGAAATTCATGTTTGTCAGATGCAGCAGCACCCTGCTGAGAGAACATGATGAATGAAGTTTATTGAGTAGGTGGATGTCTTTATTTTTCAGCAGGACAACATAGTGAAGTTCTATTAGTCTATTCAGCTAACTGAATCTTAGCTTTTATATGTATCAGCTATTTGAAGTCTTTGTTAACTAAATTGTTGGATTTTCACCAACAATTATAAACCGAAGAGCATCCAATTTGTCAAAAAGAATAAAAACAAACAAAAATGAAAATTGTTTTTGTTAATACAGAATTATTTCCAGTGGTGAAGTCTGAAAAAGACAGATTTTTAAATGTAATCTTTAAGTGAAAGTGAAAATCACACAGTCATGTCCTACTCTTTGTGACCCCATGGACTATACAGTCCCTGGAATTCTCCAGGCCAGAATACTACAGTGGGTAGCCTTTCCCTTCTCCAGGAACTCTTCCCAACCCAGGGATCAAAACCAGGTCTCCTGCATTGCAGGTGGATTCTTGACCAGCTGACCTACCAGGGAATCCCATAATCTTAAAGACGCTTAGATGAGCTTTTCCTTTAAGATTTAATTAACTCATGAACTTAGACTCCACAGTCCATTTTTTTACATAGCTGTCCCATTCACTGGGCAGCTTTCCCAGTTAGGATAGATGATCACTATATTTTGTGGCTTCCATGATGTAGAAACTATAGTTGAGTGTAGTTAGTCCACCCTTGAGCAGAGGTGTATTCACATTTCTACTTTGTTACCCTTTTAAGGACTTTGGGCTGTCAAAGTAGCACCAGTGCTTTTGTTGGTCAGATAATAAGGGGTAAAGGTAGTGGCCAGGAGGAAGGAAACCTTGTATTTTTTTAAAAAAACAAAGAAAAAATGAGATGTGAATGAATGCTCAGACATTGAAATTTAACATTATGGAAATCAGCAAACTTTCAGAAAGTAAGCAGCCTCATTAAGAATGAAGAATTGAACCCATTTTTCCTTTCCCTTGAGTTAGATGCTGAGCTCATAGAGGCCTTGAGAAGGTTGTCTTCTTCGACCACCAGCACCATGCCCCATTGCCTCATGGAGGCCATGTTTCAAACGAGTCCAGAGGGGTCTCTCCTCTAATCTCTTTCTTACATACAGAATTGTCCATGACATATTTTATAAAAAGGCAGTTGTCAGGAAGGAGTGGCATTTATTACTTTAAAAATAAAATGTCACAATTTATATGTTTTGGGCTGTGGGAGTCTGACATACAGCTATGACCTGATTAGGTGTATTGTTCTCGAGTAGACATTTTAGATTTGTTAAATAATAAGATTCTGTCCTTTTGTTAATGGAAATTATAGTCTAGTTATGTTTGAAATGGAGAAGGAAATGGCAACCCACTCCAGTATTCTTTCCTGGAGAATCCCATGGACGGCGGAGCCTGGTAGGCTACAGTCCACGGGGTCGCAAAGAGTCGGACACGACTGAGTGACTTCACCTTCACCTTATGTTTGAAAAATTAAATTTCGATTTACCATTAGTGGTAAAGCTAGAGTGTTTTTAGAGAGGAAGTTACAGAAAGTTACATGCTGTCATTCTGTCTCTTCATACTAAGAACAAAAGCAAATAATTGTGAACTATTTCAGTGAGTTGAACCTTAAGTCAGAACTTGCCTTTTCCGGTATCTTAAGAAGCACTTTGCTAGTTGCTATGGAAACACATTTAATTATTGAGTTGAAATTTGTGCTGTAGATCCTCCATACAAATCTGCTGTGAAAGATAGGTGTTGCAAACTAAGACTCTTTATGCTACTCCTACACCTGGGTCAAGAACAAACATTGACCACGCACTTGCTGTATGGAAGGTCCTGTGCGAGAGACCTGGGTACACAGGTGGGAAGACAAGGTTCTTAGTCTCGAGGAGCTCAGATTCTTGTAGGGAAACAGTGATCAGCCATGTGGACCAGCGCTGGACCAGTGATGTGTGTGGACCAGTGGTGTGTGCAGAGTGCATTGGGAGGGAATATGTGAGGTGACTTTAAGGATGTGTGAAATTTCCTTGTATACAGGGAGTTGAGATGAACACTGTTCCCATAGTGGAACTGCCTGGATAGGGGCTAAGAGGTGAGGAGTTTTTGGTTGTTGTTTTTAGTCACTATATATCTCCTTAGCCATACTATTGGGAAATATTTGAGGAATCTTAAATTTTTTAATTCATGAGCCAGTTGAATGTAGACTGTGGAGTCAGCCTGCCAGCTGCCCACTTGACTGTGCCACTCTGAGGTATTTAACCTCTCCAATCCTCGTGAGGATGAAATGAGAGACTATTGGTGAAGGGCCTAGTTCAAAGTTTGACATTTCGTAAGCTCTGGGTAAATGTGAATTGCTTTTTTAACAGCATTAATATTATCATTGTTCATTCTAGCCTCCTGGTAATCTTGAATGTTTTTTGTAACAGTGAGGGATGTGTATTTGTAAAACATTTTATGCTTGCTTGTATTTTGAGTGTCACACTGCGTGCTGAGCATACATTGTGTCCTGTTGTTTTTTTCGACATAATGCTACTGTGCACTTAATAGACTACGGTATAGAATAAACATAAATTTTATCTATACCGGGGCCAGAAGATTCCTGAGACTCACTTTATGATGATGCTTGCTTTATTGTGATGGTCTGGAACAGAGCCTTTAGTGCGTGTGTAGCCCAGTTACTTTTCCAGAGGGTCCACGAGAAGGAATAGCAACCCACCCCGGTATTCTTGCCTGGGAAATCCCATGGACAGAGGAGCCTGGTCACGGGGTCGAGAAGAGTCAGACATGACTGAGCGACTAACACCTTCAGGCATAATTACCAGAGAGAGCCCAGGGGGTAGAAATAGGAATTAGGCAGAATCAAAGTGACTGATGACTTGGGAAAAAAAAAGCCAAACAGAAAATCTTCTCTGCATGGTGGACGTGCTAGATGTAAGAGGGAAGCTGTTGCCCCTGTGTGTGATCCAAAGCTGCCACCTGGATTCTCTTTCCTGTTCACAATCTGGGTAATTGAAACCTCCTCATTTTGCAGGCCCGCTTAAGAGGTCAACCACGTATCTGTCATGTTTCTTTTAGAGTGAAGGGATTTATTATATCCTTGGCTGAGCGTAGTTTTTGATCAGGTATAGGAATGAGCGCTAACTATAGAATAGGAGGTGGGTGCAGCTCAGGGAGGTGAACACACCAGAAGACAGGTTTCATTTTGGTCTCTAACAACGCTCCAACAAAAAGTTCCAGAACAAACTGCTTGCACCATCTGCTGTGCTAGAAACGAGGGATAAACACAGGCGAAAAGATGAGCAGTTCCTTACCTCAGTGACCTTAGAGTCTTACAGACTGGTGAAAAGACAAAGGTAAACAGATCAGTTAGCAGAATGCAGTTACCGGAGAGGAAGGTGCAGAAAGGCCAGTGACAAAGTGCACCAGGAAGAGGGCACAGCAGGGGACATCGGGCAGACTCCCAAGACACACTTTGCTTTGTGGTCCTCTCAAGTGTCTGATTCCAGGCAGGGACGGGATGCCCTGATCTCTCACTCCAGGCATCTGCCCCCACTGCCTCTCTCCCGGGCCCCCCTTTACTTCACGGGGGCCAGGGCATAGCAGTGGACTGCAGCACTTCCGCATGGGAGCTTACAGTGAGTCAAGCTGCTGTCGACCGGGCTTGGTCTCCTCCACCAGGGCCGTGTGCTTCTCTGAGCCCTGGATTTGCAACAGTTGCCAGGCCCAATGTTGGGTGCAGTGAAGGGGTACACCGGGGCAGCTTAAAGAGTATCCAGGGAACCATAGTATCTACAGTGTTGAGTGGCTGTATTGCTGTCTCCTACACAGTCCAAGTGTTTGGAATTATCTTATATACTTGAGTCTTGAATATTTGTATAAGATGAAGGCTACTATTCAGGAAAGAATACTGTGAGAATGGGAGATTGAATTTCATTATAAGCTTCAATTCACTTAACAGCTTCCCTGGTGGCTCAGCTGGTAAAGAATCCACTGTAATACGGGAGACCTGGCTTCGATCCCTGGGTTGGCAAGATCCCCTAGAGAAGGGAACGCACTTCAGTATTCTGGCCTGGAGAATTCCATGGACTGTGTAGTCCATAGGGTCACAAAGAGTTGGACACAACTGAATGACTTTCATTCACTTAACAGCCCTTGATAAAAATTCCTAAATGTATAGTAGTAACCTATTAGACTTATCTTCGAGCCGATGGTCCTTTGGCACACTTTTCTGGCTATGTACTTGAGGGCAGAAGAAGAGGGCGACAGAGGATGAGATGGCTGGAGGGCCTCACTGATGCAATGGACATGAACTTGGGCAAACTCCGGGAGATGGGGACAGGGAGGCCTGGCGCGCTGCAGTCCAGGGGGTCTTGAAGAGTCGGACATGACTGGGAGACCGAACAACAGCACGTGTGAGCTGATGAAATCTGTGTGAGAGAGATGGCCACGGAAGCAAGGCACCATGGGTGACTGGACCACTTCATAGAAACCTGGGAGTCAGTGTTCAAGGCCTGAACCCCGAGGAGCGAGCCTTTCTCTCCCTGAGATTCAAGATTTTAAATGCATTTTATTTTTAAAGAGACTACTCAGTGATCTCTAGCTCAGAGTCTGAAAAGCCGTGTTTAATAACAAACTTGGTGTGTGTGTGTTTATGTGTTTCAATCAAAACAGCTTCATAGCAATAGCAGCAGCTACACCAACAAAGAAAAGCTTTGCACCATCATACCTATCAAGTACTACAGTAGCATGAAGTTCTTTGGGACTTTTAAAGCCAAAAGTCTTAATGTCTAAATGTTATTTACTGTAAGAAGACATGAACTCCTTATCCTAATCTGAAATACGCATAATCTATTTTAAACTTTGTACCACATTACTATTTTATTAGTCTCTTCTGTTCCTGGCTTGTTTTAAATATAAAAATTATTGGAAGAAATTGTTTCTCTTTAAAGGATTTGAAGCTTAACTGTCTAAAGGCTTAAATATAACTTCTTCATTGTTCCTTTGCAATTTCTATAAAAATACAAAATTATTTTCATACAGGAAGCTGAAAAAGCAGGCTGTTCTAAAGGAAGCTGTTGTGTAGTTCCTTCCTTTCTAAACTTTAAGCTGAATGCTTTTCCTCACTCAAGTTCAAGGGCTTAGTTTACGTGCATGAAAATAAACTGAACAGCACCTGCCTCTTAGTCACAAAGGGGATGTCTTGAAGCTGCGAAGCAAACATATGTACTCAGTTTCAGCTTTTGAGATTCTCAAAGCATGTGGTAAAAAAATAAATTTTATAACGAATAGTATAGAACATTCCAGGGTTTCGGCAGCTCGCCTTGGGCTTCCCTGGTAGCTCAGTAGGTAAAGAATCTGCCTGCAATGCAGGAGACCCAGGTTTGATCCTTGGGTCAGGAAGATCCCCTGGAGGAGGAAATGGCAAATCACCCCAGTGTTCTTGCCTGGAAAATCCCATGGACAAAGGAGCCTGGTAGGCTACAGTCCACAAGATCGCAAGAGTCCGACATGACTTAGCAACTAAACCACCACCATAGGAAATTAAATCAGAAGAAAATATAAACCAAGGGGTCAGGTTTGATGCCTGAATTGTGTACATGTTAATCACAGTACTGTCATCACTGCAGGGACTGGTACTTGGAAAATCTGTCCTTGAAAACATGAAATTGTCACTGTTTTCCCAAAGAAGGATTTGGCATGTTTTATAGCTTTTTTAAATTTCTTTTTAAAAAAATTTGTTGTTGCAATTCTGTGGAATAGCAAAAGGAGAAAAAATAAACAATACTAAATACTTTTGCTATAAAATTATTCAGTTATCTGTTGACTTCAGTTAGTTCAGGACAGACTACTCTAAATATCTCTTTTAATGTGGACAGCTTGCTGAAGTCCATGGTAGCTTGTTAAAATTTTTCTTGACACAGAAGAAATGAGATAGCCAACTTGTCCATATTTTTTTAGTGTAAATAATTGTGCTTGGTTTTCATAAAACACTGGAAGCTCTATTCATGTTAACTTCTGTCAAGGCTCAAAGTTCACTAGCAAATTACCTAGAAACTCCACTATTTTCTAATTGGGAAAATATGTAGAAGCCTTGCTAGAAATACTAATGGCTGCATTTTGTTATCAGCAGAGTTCTGTGAGCTGACAGTATGAGGAATAACAAACACAAATTCCGGTCTTTGCCAAGGGATCATACAAGATTTCCATTACAGATGAGGCAAACAGCATCTGAAATTCTGTTACTGTGTCAGAATAGGAGGGGAAGAAGGAAACAATAAGGGTCAGTATGGTTTACCCTTTAATTTCCAGATCAGTTTAATGACCCTTAGGGCAGGGCTGTGTCTTGGTTACTCTGTTGCCCTGAGACTTACTAGAAACTTCAAAACTGCGCCTGAGCTGGGCTCCTCATGAAAGGACAAGGCAGGCTTATCTTCAGGAAGGTCCTGGATGGAGGCAGTCCAGCAGCTTTGAAGTTCTGATGGTTAAGAGCTAGCTCTCTTGGACCGGATACGTGCGGAGGCCAGGCTCAGGCGGCTAGTTGCATAGTGCAGTTTTTGTCATTGAAGTGTGGTCCCGAGGGTCTCCATGGGCAAATAGGGCTGTCGTGGAAGGCGCTGCAGAGGTGGTCAGGAGACAGGGGTCCCGTCCCAACCCTTGCAGCGACTGGTTTTGGGACTTAAGACCAATCACTTCACTTCCTTGGGCATCTGCTTCCTCATTTGTAAAGTGAGGGAACTAAATCCTATGTTCTCAGAGGTCCCAGCCCCTCCCGGCCTCCAAGTGCTCTTGATTCTAAGAACTTCACAGTGCAGCGTCCTGTCTTCCATCTTGTGACAGTTACACCCAGCCCCTCTCCTGGAGTTCGGGTTGAAATTGTTTCACAGTATGTGGTCCATTCACCAGGTTCAGTTCATTTCTGTCTGGGAAATGTCTTTTTTCCTTTCCTTACTTCCTTCTCACTGCCTCCACCTTTGACCAGGCTCTCACCATGCACGTCTGGAATGTTTGCCTTCCTCTCTTGCCTTTCATCCCCCATCCCTCCATCCCCAAGTGTAAATCCATCCTTTCCCATCCCCCCTCATCCCACGCTGTGAGTCTTATCTCTCTTAAATCCTACTTTCATCACAAGCATTTTCTTGTTCAGAAGTCATCAGCCTGACACTCTCTGGTAAGATTCTCTGTAATCTTGTCCCACCCTATCCATCTAACTTTGTGACTTCTACCACTTTCCAACACACCATGCTGTGTAAAAGACTGGTTTTAGCACTGTTTTCATAAGTATTCCATACTCTTTCCTGCTTATTTAACTTGTTCATTTTGCTTCTTTCATCCGCAATACTTTTTTCTTTTCATAACCTATACTTTTAGCGAATTCAAGATGCTCGAAAGGGGGATATCTGAATAAGGTGGTGTAGCTTAGGGGTGGGAGTGGTGGGGAGAGAGGTGGGTTAGCCGTAGCATGAAGGGAAGAACATTTGGGGGCCAGGCCGGGAAGGACAGTAGATGTTAAACACACACAGATTTTGAATCATGGAGACAGGAAGTTTTAAAGAAGCTTGCTCATATCAAGTGGCCTTTGCCCTCAATAAAATAGAAGCCACGTTCATCTGCTCAGAGTGATGGGGGGAGGGCTATGCTCGAGACTTGAAAGTAGAAAACCACCACTTGCCATGGACTTTGGATGGGCCTTATCAGAGGTAAATAAAGGATTTACTGAAAAACTTTAAGAATCCAGTTGAAATGAATTAATGTGAGTTTGTGGTGGACTCATTTCAGTTTTCTGAATCCGTTCAGTGGGGAAACCCTGACTTGCATCTTGCAGTTGTTGAATGGGGGGTATCCCACCTCTCCCCTCTGCCCTGTTCTAAGCTGGGTGCAGAGGCAAGTGAGGGCAGACAGGCTGGTGAGTTTAACGCAGGAAGGGCTGTGGCCTCAGAGATAGGCCGCATCCGTTCACCCTCTCACTCTGCTAGTTTCTCCTTTCTCTCAGTCCTTGAACACCTCTTTCCTTGCCTCACACTTGATGGCCTCGCTCCCATTCACTGAGAAGCAGCCAGAAGAGAATGTCCTCAAGCCTTTCCTGCGCAACCCGCACCGGCCTTTCCTCCCCATCCCCACCTTCCCGCCCACCCGCCCAAACCAAACCCTGCGCACAGTTCTCCGCTCACTTCGAAGGCATTTCTCTGCTAGCTTTCGGCTCCCCACCCCCGTCGTTTTTCCGTGTTCAGGGGTAGAATGGGGGTAGCGTGAGTTTAAACAGCATAGAGGATCTCCTCCTCATTGGAGTTGAGAGACCTACTGTGAAGTAGAGGAGGGGAGAGACTGTCAAGAAGGGCAGTAAGAAGGTGGTGGGTCAGTGGTGTGGAGAGCCCAGGAGGTGAACGGATTGTCGGATCCAGAATTAGAAAAGGTGAGCTGGGAGTCTGGGAGGCAGTGGCCAGAGGGTGGGTGCAGGGAATACGATGCTGAAGGCTACATCCTGGTCTGGTGAGTGATCATGGGGGCAGGTGGCTGAGGAAGAGTGAGGAGATGTTGGATCACAGCCTCAGCAGTCATGACAGTCTCAGGATATGACATTCAAAGCCCAGGGACCTAGGGAGGAGGGAGAGAAAGGTTTGGGAACCACAGTGATGAACAGGATGGTGCACCTCAGTTCCAGCCCAGGAGCAGCAGGGCTATGCGAGGCAAGCCCGGCACTACGTGAGAAAGCTGCAGGAGGGCCAGGGAAGAGCCCGTCTCCTGCTTCTGCTCTCAGCCCAGAGGCAGGAGCTGAGGTTTCCCAGCAGAAGCCGGTGTTCTCATCCCCATCTTACTCAGGGCACTTTTTTTTTAGCTTGACCTTCTTCTCCAGGGCTAGGTCATTCAGGTGTCTCCTTGTCTTAGCATTGCTGACACCCTCTTTGAAATGGTGTCCTCTTGCTAGACCCTCACCCACCCTTCCCTGCCTTTCTATTTTTCTCTACAGCATTTATTACTATTTGACAGGAGATATTTAACTAACTTACTTTCTTCTTTGCTCCATGATGGCATCTGGAATAGCACTGACTCAGTGGACATGAGTTTGAGTAAACTCCAGGAGATAGTGAAGAACAGGGAAGCTGCAGTTCATGGGCACAGGGGCAGAGGCAGACACACCTTAAGCGACTGAAAAATGAACCACAAGACTCTAAACTTCTTACGTCTTGTAATAACAAATGATGGCAGAGAATTCATATGTGCTATTATATTTTTATTTTTAATGCTCCTTTCCACCCTGTACCTAGAACAGAACTTGGCAAAAGGCAGATAATGACTAGTAGTTGAATGTAGGATGGATGGAAGGAAGGAGGAAAGATGGGACAGGTACCGGAGGCTTGAGGAGGAAGGAAATGATGTATTCACAGGAGGCTCTTCCAGAATTCAGGTTCTGAGGTGGGTCTAGGATGTGATTGTTCTTGTGGGAGGTTGGAGAGAATGGGAAGGTTCCTGTTACAGAGGAAATTGAATTACTGGGCATGATGGCCGAGATTACTGAGAAAGAAAAACTGCAAATCAGACCCAGTCAGGGAAAAATGTGGGGGTGTCTGGGTGGTCAATAGATGACCATCAAAAATTGGGGAGGAGAGAGTGTAGAAAAAAAGGGTATATGCAAAGAAGCTGAGTAACAGTTGTGAAATATTACTGCTTTCTCTTATATCAAGCTTGGTCCCCGCGGCCC